>JBBBDQ010000441.1:2842500-2910000 GCA_037127315.1 Ascarosepion bandense
CCATGTTTAGAACAGCTCATGATTAAACATAATAAACATTCATTGTCTGTTATATTTAACAATATATGTTTAGAAAATTATCTGCTACTCAATACACTATATATATATATATATATATATACACACACACACACACACACACACACACACACAAACACACACTCACTACCGGCCATAATTATTAAGCCACCCCAGTTTTTTAAAAGAAATGATATAGTATTTTAGCATTTTTGCCAAATGAAAATAGAATGGTTCTTTTGTTATTATTACTTTTCAAAATTTTACAAGGCAAGGAAGCAAAGACGAGCTCGTCTGAATCATTTTAAATTTTCTTCATTCTTTCATTGATGAAACTTCAATATAGGTAATTACTAAATATTTATAAATTCATTTGATGCACATGTTATAGTGCAGTATTAACAAAAGAACCATTCTATTTTCATTTACAATTATTCACTTAGCAATAAATCCTAAAAGATAGTATGAAATACATCATTTTTTTAAAAACATATTGTGGTAGCCTAATAATTCAGGCCGGTACTATATATATATATATATATATATATATATATATAGTAAGATTTTTATTACAGGTGTTTTTAATAAAAACCTAGTTTACTGCAACACAAAAGCTGTCATGTTTTAGTACTATTTAGCACCTTGTCAGGCTGTGAAATAATTTTTCTATAAAGAATCATATTATATATATAGTGTTACCATATCCAGATGATTGGGTGGGGATTTTAGAGTGTTTTTCTCAATTAATCATGAGAAAGACAGTTCATGATGGATAGGAGGAATTAGATAATAAGTGTAAGGGAGGGTAGAGAATTGAAATGACTTGAAAACCCAGACTTTTTTTGGTGTCAGTAATTTTTTTTTTTTTTTTTTTTTAATCATTTCACCCCAAGCAAGGCGGAAATGCCACTGATGTGCAGGGGGCTACATAAATGTAAAAAGATTAATTAGAAAAGAGTGAGGAGTACAAGCTAGTTAGAAAGGAACAATAGAAAGCTGAGAAAGCAGGTGCAATGACAGATACATAGGTGGAGAGAAAGGGAAGGTTATACAGGGGAGGGGAGAGAGCTAGAGGCCAGTGGTTAGTAGATGAGTATTAACTTTGCATTTAAATTTCTGGAGGTTGTAGCCATCAGGAAAGCAAAATATGGGAGTGAGTTCCACAGGCAGGAAGTGCAGTAATGAAATAATGAGGATGTGCATTGTGGTATAGTGGATATCAACTCGGAATGACAACTTCAAGAGCTGAGTTTGAATTCCAGTTGAATTTCTTGCATTCACTTACACACAAATACCCTTGGGAAAGGTATTAATCCATCTCTTCCCTCCAGTTATGAGTTAGATAATAGGATAGACTGGGTTCTACAATTGCAACCTACTGTGGGATAATCTTTTGCCCAGTCAGTCATGTCTCTAAATAGACATGGTTGCCTTAAGTGTGTATCACGTATAGTACTTAACTGACTGACTTGTCTTGCAGTGATAAAGCATGACAGGAGGAGTCAAATATTTTTTAAAGTAGTAGAGGGAGCCAACCAATGCCTTTAGTTGTGGATCATATATATGAGTCTGGTATAAGACTCACTAGATATTCCAGGCAAGGCATCTCCTTGTGATAACAAGTGGAGAAAATTCAGGGTCTGCTCAATTATGATTAAACATAATTCAGCTGTAGAAATATTTAACGTAACAATGCAATTTCTCCCTCACTGAACTCGGTGAGAGTAGAAATCAACTGCCTGGTTCTAGTCATTTAGATTTTTTGTGATATTATCTGCATATGTATATATTTAATAGTGATTGGAGAATATTTCCGTTTCTTGCTACAAGTAGATCACTGAAGACATACCCTCAGGGGATCCTGAGGCAACGGGGAGCATGAGATCCCCAACAGGACAGATACAATGGTTATGACTACAGCAAACGCCCAAAGAACTTCTGACTCAGTGTGCCACTGCGGAAAAACATACAAGAATCTGTGTGGCCTAAAAATACACCAGGCCAAGATGAAATGTACAGTAGTGAATGAGAACACACAACACATAGGTGTTCCACCAAGTAAGACGGAGGTGGAGCAGGTCCCAGTGACATACCACAGCTGCCAGCATCACCCAGTATGAACTCAGACCTTGCCGGACATATTAATCTCCAAGCGGATTAAATGGCCCTAGCAAGTAACAAAAAAGCTTGGCGCAATTTTGATGAAGACATATGCGTAATAATTCAAGGTATATCTGTGGGTAACATAGACCGACGTCTTCAGTCTATGAGTAAACTCATTGTCAGTTACAGATCAGAGCATTTTGGCCATATTAATAAAACAAGTAACAAAGTCTACACTCAGAATAGGTGAGAAGGAATGATAAGAGAAGTAAGGCAGGAACTAAGATCCCTCAAGAAACAGTTTAAGGCAGCTTGTAAAGAGGAGCGACCATCCCTTTAGGAACTGAGGGATATTTTAAGACAGAAATTAAAAAACATGCAAAAAGCAGAGGGACATTGCCACCATAGGAAAGAGTGGGCCAGGAAGAGAGCTTCCTTTATCTCCAACCTGTTTGGTTTCACCAGAAGACTTCTGGAAGATAAGAGGAGCAGCAGGTTAGCATGCCCAAAAGACAGGGTGGATTCCTTTTTGAAGAGCTTTTTTAGGGACCCAAGAAGGGATGAGGAATTAGGATTTAATGATCACCTCATTAAACCCAACCCCCCAGAAGTTGAGTTTGACATGAGGGTGCCAAGTTTAAGTTCGATTAAACAGATAGTGATGGCAGCTAGATCAACTTTGTCGCCAGGTTCGAATGGTGTGCCTTACTCTGTGTACAAGTGTTGTTTAGGTCTTCTTGTAAAATTATGGAAGATCATTAAAGCAATTTGGCAGTGAGGTAAGGTTGCGGAACAATGGTGTTACGCAGAAGGTGTAGGGATCCCAAAAGAAGAGGACTCAATGAATATAGAGCAGTTTTGATGTATCTCGTTACTGAGTACAGAAAGTAAAATATTCTTTAGCTAACTGTTTTTCTGCTAAAAAATAGTTTTATAGATCCAGCAGAACAAAAAGGTGGAATCCCTGGTATGCCTGGCTGCGTTGAGCATATAGCAGTATTGCCTCAATTAATAAGGGATGGCAAGGAGGAATAAAGGGGACCTGGCTGTTGCATGGTTGGATTTGGCCAACGCATATGGGTCCATACCGTATAAACTAGTAGAAGAGGCTTTAGTCAGACATTTTCATGTAATATCCACAAGCTTATCTTGGATTACCACAGTCAATTCTATCTGAAAGTTTCATCTAGTTTGGTTTCTTTAGAGTGGCACAAACTTGAGAGAGGAATGATTACAGGCTGTACATTGTCTGCCACACTTTTTACTCTTGCAATGAATATGCTCGTGAAGTCTGCCAAGGTGGAAAGCTGTGGCCCAGTTTCCAACACCGGAGTTAGGCACCCACCTATTTGGCTGAGTGGTAAAACACTATTTCACAATAGAAGGGAGAACCATCCCAGTGTTGGCTGAATAAGCCTGTTAAAAGTCTTGGGAAATCTTTTTGCAGTGCTCTGAAGGACACACCAGCTATTGAAGATACATGCACCAATTTTTATTCATGGCTGGCGAAAATAGATAAATCAGGATTACCAGGGTGCTTCAAAGCCTCGTTATACCATCATTGTGTGAGTCTACGAGCATTATGGCCACTCCAGATATATAGCATGCCCATCTTGACTGTGGAGACGTTGGAGAGGAGAGCTAGCAGTTTCCTCCGTAAATGGTTAGGATTTCCTTGGAGTTTAAGCAGCGCAGCTTTATATGGATCATCCAATGCCGTCCAGCTGCCTTTCAGAGGTCTGGTCAAGGAGTTCATGATTTCACAGACAAGGGAAGTTTACCAGTAAAGAAACTCTAAAGATCCCAAAGTAGCAGGAGTGGGAATTGACATCAAGATGGGCAGAAGGTGGAGTGCAACTAAGGAATTAGCTATCACAGAAGGAAACCTGAGGATAAAAGTGATATTGGGTTCAATCGCACAAGGAAGAGCAGGCCTGGGACTAATTCTTTCATACAGATTTGAAAAAAATCACTGGGAAGTGAGTGTCAACACCTGATACAAGATGAAGTAAGAGAGGGGATGGAGGAAAAGCGAATGACTAAAATGGCAGGTTATAGTTAGCAGAGAGCATGGACCAGGTGGGATGGTGTAGATTGGCAAAAAGTGTCATGGTCAGATTTTTGGAACACTGACTTCAGCCGATCTAGATTCCTGGTTCAGATGGTGTACAACGTATTCCCAAGTGCAATTAACCTTCATGTATGAGGAAAAATAGATTCACCAAAGTGCCCCTTGTGCTCTGGCTGGGGATCACTGCAACACATATTGAGCGGGTGCAGAACTGCTCTGATGGATGGGCGCTATTGGTGGCGTCATGACAAGGTTTTAGAGGCTACAGCACTCATTATTGCTGAAGCTTTGCAGAGCAATAAAGTCATCCCAGAAAGAAGAGCTATCCGCTTCGTTAAAACAGGTGCAAAGCCAATATCATTCCCTGTTATCGTCTTTATCAGATTGGCAACTGTGAGTCGATCTTGGGAAACAATTGAAATTTTTACACATATATCGTCCTCCAAACTTCGTCCAGACGTAATCGTTTATTTGGATGCCACGAAACAGATTATTTTGCTGGAGTTAACGGTTCCATGGGAGGAGCATATGCAAGAGGCATTTGAGAGAAACTACAGTAAATATCAAGGGCTCTTAGACGAATGTAGAACTAAAGGATGGTGTATTGTTTCCCAGTTGAAATTGGCTGGAGGAGGTTCGCAGGAAAGTCAATGATATGAGCCCTTACTAGTCTAGGAATAACTGAACAAAAGAGAAGGCAGGCAATTCAAATGATCTTGGAATCCATCGAGAAAGCCACCAGGTGGTTGTGGATAAATAGGGCTGATGAATGGCCCAAAACTAGTAAAAACACAGGCTTTCCCAGTGAACATACGTCATAAATACTACCACTAAAACATATCAGTGTGTATAGATTTGTGTATATGTATGTTAAAAACTGCAGAGAAACAATACTTTTTTTTTTGAGTTGCTTTCATTCACATATTCCACTTTTTTTTGTTTTTTTTTTGTTTTTTGTATTTTTCTTCGTGTCTTACTGGTCTTTTCAGTAGATTTATTTTATTACAAAATATTCATACATGTAATCTTTCCTTAGCATTATTGGCAATGTTTTTTGTTTTTTTTTTTGTTTTTGAGGAGTAACTTATTTTAACTAATTTACAAGTTATATATTCTCATTTAATTATAATATGTAAATAATTATCTTGAGTAATTTATTTTAAGCAAATTTTTAGATATATGTTATTTCTCTTAGTTTTTAAATGAATTTATTCTGTTAAGGAATTTTGTATTTAATGATAAATTTGAACTAAAATTTACATGTTAGATTTTTTTTTAACTCGTATGTAACATCTAAATATTTTTTGATTAACTTATTTTTAAGCATTTCTGTAAAATGTTTTGGTTTTTAGTTTTTCAACAGAATTTTTATTAAAGTATTGGTCTGTATCTCGAATTATGTATGACAACTCTAAAATGCATTAGAAATGATTCAAGATGGAGATTTCCTTTTGTAGATAGTCTGTCATGATAATCACGTTATTGTAAATATCTTGTAAGATGTAGTTAGAAAATAAGAATCAAAAGTAAAGTTATAAAAGTGAAAGACAGAACAAATAAGATATAATAAAGAAGTTAAAAATTGGAGTAAGAGAAAAGAAAGTTGTAAGATGAGCCAATATATATATGTGTGTGTGTGTGTGTGTTTATTTTCTTTTTTTCTTCAAAAAGACACCCCCGTCTTGGCCATATGTAGGAATACCAGTACAACCAAGCATACCCGATCTATAACATCGAATAGCCCAAGTGAAGTCTTGATTAATTACCTTTTCTGGGGAACTTATATAATGCACGTCCTAAAGCTAGTAGCAATTTTTTTTTCTGGGTGCAAGCCAAATACTGATCATATTCAGTTGGGTCACCTATCGAAGAAGTCTGTTGTTTATTGAGACTTGAAACTTCTAATGACATGGGAGCAAAAACACTGATGACGCACCTGGATTCACTGGACACTTTAAGGTGTATTTTAATAATAATTTAGGCAGATCATTTTTTTTATATATATAGCAGAAAGAGTGGAGTGTTGATGAGATAATATAATCTTTGCAATGTCTAAAGTTGAGAGAAAGCAGCATTTTCCATATATTTTTATCCATTTTTATTTTTAACATCTTTAACTTCAAACAAATTTCCATTTACCTCGGTTTTCTTTCCAGGGAATCTTCATTTCTAATATTTACTTTCTACAAACATCTAAAATTAGTAAATACCATTTTTTTTTCTCTGTCTCTCTCTCTTTGATCAGTAAATTCAACAATAGCTTGGCATGTCTTTTCTCTGTCATCAGCGATTAGGTAAGATCTTCCAGCAAAAATCAGATGATGTCTTATTAACTTTGTTCTCTCTTGATTATTTAACAACATTTTTTGCATGATAAGAAAACAGTACAATTTGAGTACATTTACTTTGAAAACATTAAGAAAATCTTACCTCTTTGTTAGTGACTTGCAAGGGAGACAACCTTTGCTTTACTTTGTTACTGAAATTTGTCATTTTAAAATTTTTTATTCAAGGAAGCCTTGATCTGTATATGTTAATAAGATTGGTATAATTTAAAGCATACTTAAGTGCTACATTTCTTTTGCAAAATAATTTTTTTCTTATATTTAAAATTTTCTGTTTTTAAGAGCCATTTTTGCTTTCCATGTAATTTTTATTTAAAAACACAATAAAAACAAACTTTGCATCATAAAACAGCATTAAATACACTTGACTGTTTACTACTTACTGAGATTATAAATTTGTCTGTGCTGAAGCAATCAATAATCAATTCAGTGGAAAAAAAAGGGGGGAAAATATACAAATATCACATTACATCAAACATTCTATAAGTGATTTTTCCAGAAAAAGTTTCCAGTCATTTATCTTTTTCTCCGTTATTTTTCTCCTCCAACCCAAATGCACAAAAACAGCTAAAATACAAAATACATCATCTTGGAGATAATATTTAATGCATTATTTTTTGACAAACATGTTATTAATCTTTTATAGATTTACATAATTTTGTTCCATCTATGGACCAATGAACAAATTCATCAAATCTCAAAACAAAAACAAAACCATGAAATATGCAAATTGTATAATGAAAACATTTCATATGTTCTAGTTTTTCTTCTTTTTGTTTAGGCAATCTTTTTTATCATATTATAAAAAAAATTTAATATTTTTTAATTATTCACCCGCACTGCCACAAATATATATATATAGTTATGTGAATTAATAGATATGCATATGGGAATACACACATGTATAAAAATATTATTCAGGTGTTAATAAAGCAGTGCTCAATGTAGTTATTATATATATAAATATATATATATAAAAATTAATACATATACATATTATCTTACATTGATGACACTACATTTACTATTATGACAGGATGATATATATATATATATATATATATATATATATATATATATATATATATATATAGTTGCTAGATTTATTGTCAGACACAGGTCACTAGATTTTTCGCTAGACACAGATTTTCAGAATAAGCTTAAACATCTAATTTCCAAGAGATTTGGCTGTATGGTTGAACCAAATGCTACAAAAAATGTAGTTAATTTGTCCTCTTATTCTCTCTCAGAGATTGAGTTTGCTCTCTTGGCCCATAGCCTAAACTTTAGTATTCCTTTTAGCGCTATTGTTAGGGAACAAATTTTTTCAGAATTTGAGATATTTTATTCTCAACTCTTGAAGCTTCAACCTGTGTCTAGCAATAAATCTAGCAACTTTCAAGCCAAATTGAATGATTTGGCTCATTCTTTAGCCAGTTCTCCTATTTTTTTCTCTGAATCAAAATGGAGAAGTGAACACCATAGGATCATTAGATCCCTTAAGAATAACCACTACTTAGTTATTACGAAACCGGGTAAGGCATCTGGTATTGTCCTTATGGACTGCCAAGATTACATTAATAAAATGTTAAGTATACTTAATGATCCTTCCAAGTTTCAACATCTTGGTTCCATTAACACTAATGACTCTACACTGACCACTGAAATTAAATTTCTGAAACCTCTTGTCAAAAGAGAAGTAAAAAGTGGTGTTATTTCCTCTGAAATGGCTGAGGAATTAAGACTGTCTAGCTCCATTTGTCCCTGTCTTTATGAATTACCCAAGGTTTATAAGGAAGGTGTTCTGTTGGGAACCATACACTCTATGATTGGGTCTTCTCAACATAAAGTCACAAAGTGGCTGACTCTAATGTTGCAACCAGTTTTGCAGCATTATAGTTTTTTTGTATTAAAGATTCTTTTACTTTTTTTCCAGTTCATTTGGAATTGTCAAGCCACTATTAGATTTATGTGTTCATTTAGCACCTACAGCTTCTTCTCTTGTGTTTCTTTACCGGAGACTATCGATATTTGTAGCAGTTTGCTATATTGTTGTAACTTCATACCTCTGACTATACCTGAAGATGTTTTTATTAAACTCATGAGATTTGCCACCATGTCCGTCTATTTTAATTGAGATAATATCATATATCGTCAGATTCATGGTGTAGCGATAGTTTCCTCTTTGGGTCCTGTTTTGGTGAATATTTTTGTGGGATTTTATGAGGAAAGCCTTCTTTTAGGTTCTTCCCAGCCTACAGTTTTCTTTCCTTATGTGGATGACATATTTTGTGTGTTTAACCATGAATCGGAAGTTGTCCAATTTTTCTCCCTACTGAACAATGTTCATCCTGCCTTTAAATTTATGGTTGACAAGGAGATCAATGGTTCACTGTCCTTATTAGATGTTCTGATTCATAGAACACCTTCCTCTTTTGTTACTTCAGTTTACAGGAAGTCTACATTTACAGGTCTCTATACTTGATGGGATTCTTTTTGTCCTAAACAACAAAAGATTAATTTGACTAGGACTTTGACCCATAAGGCGCTAATGACTTGTTCAGATAACACCTTGAAAGGAAATTAGTTGTTTAACTTGTATCCTTGTGAACAATGGTTATCCATTGGACATTGTTCAATTGGTTTTTCTGGATAAGACTGCTAGGTTCAATAAAATTAAACCTGCAATGGTTAATAAACGTCTGATCTATCTTCATTTACCATGGTTGGGTCGGATTAGTGAGTCCTTTGCCAAACAGATTTGATCTAGTTCACATGAGTGTTATTATGCAGCTAACATTCATGTTGTTTTTCAAACTAAGTCTGTCCTTCCATCTATGTGTAAATGAATTCTGTTATTTATTATTTTAAATTAGTTGTTGACTTGACTACATAGGTAGAACAACGCAGCATTTGGATGTTAGGATTAAACAGCATGTGCCTGCTAAAATACTAAACAAAAATTTTTTGTCTGGTGATACCATTCGAAATACATATGGGTTTTCTATAGCGGATCTCTTGATAAATAATCTGACCTGTGCTATGGATTTCAGTGTGAACTGGTTCTCTGTTTTGGCCAGACCACAGTTGTTATTCCATCTGAAGGTGTTGAAGACACTGTTCATCAGGTCCAGGTGACCCTCTCTTTGTAAACAAAGAGATTGTTTGCTTGGGCTTGCTTTGCTGTGTCTCAAGCATCTTTAGGTGTTGTAACTTTTATTATTTTTTCCCCTGTCATTTCATTCACGTCATCCACAACAGACTTTTTTCTCATAATTTGTTTTCTCATTTATAGTTCTGACGAGAGGGGAAGAAACTGGTCGACTGGTGTTTTTTGTTTTAAAATATAACATATGGCCTCTAGTAAAAAATTTCTTGCCTTTATGCCATAATATATATATATATATATATATATAGTTGTCAGTCCGTAAATGGTGAGGATAATCCAACAAGATTTCCTTAATATAAATTATTAATAGGTAAATCCATATAAAGAGCTCAATGGGTATATAGGTATATGTGGATTTAAGTTAGTATAAGTAAGTGGGTTGACCTAATGGGGTTAAATAGACGCCTAAAGTCAGGGGAATTGTTTGTTTTCAGAGGTCATACCATCTAAGACAGTCAAATAACTTCAAATGGATACAACCCATATTTGGAACTGGACTCTATCTCTTTCTCCCCTTTCCCTCCCGTTTCTTTCCTTCTTTCTTTCTTTCTTTCTTTCCTCCTCTCCCTCACATTTATTGTCATTTATTTGTTTGTTTGTAATGTGATGCTTATTATTATTATTTTTATTATGTTACCTCTTCATTTTAAGAAAAAACTCAGTCCAGCAGAAATTTTTTGCCAGATGGGGGAAATATTGTAAAAGGGTCTGATGAGATGAGCTGTTTAAGCTCATTGAAATGAACTAAAGTTTATAACTAATATGACATGTTGAGTTTTCCTTTATAAACTCTCTCTCTCTCTCTCTCTCTCTATATATATATATATATATATATATATATATATAAAAGATCCTCAGTAAGGTTAATACCATGAAGGTTTTTACTCTGATGAGAACTCTATGTTAAATATTAGCAGAATATTGTAATGAAAATAAGTTGAACAGATTTATAAATCCATTGATGATAATTTATTTGTTAATATTAGAAATATTCAGCTTATCAGAAGGAAATTTTTTACCAAAATGAATGAGCTGAAGAAATGATCCAGATGGAAGGAATTGTGGGGGAAAGAAAAAAAACATAATTTATTAGGCAAAAAATACTTAGAAGGAATTCTGATCAACATTTTACCATTCACAAGCACATATCAAACACACTTTATTATCAAATCCATATTTAAAGAATAAAAGATCTGCTTATTTACAACCACAACTGGTACAACTGAAATTCTTTCAATTTCAAAATATCCAGTAATCAACATACAGACACTATTAGACATAAATAAAAAATGCACACTCATTATCAACCGAACACAACATAGACCAACTAGAATTGTGATATGCATACACACAAGAATTGTCCATGTGAACACTGCTTGACAGGACACATATATGTGAGATCTACTTAACCAATGAAAAGACATACAACACAAAGGTAAAAACTCCCAGAATTTTCTTTTCTTTTCCATATTTCATTTTCTGAGGAATCTTAAATTTTTGAGGAGGCACAGTGAATTAAATAATAGCAGCTTAGATTGAGGAATCAGAGAGCTAAATTCAAATTCCAGTTTAATTCATTACATTCACTTATGTATTAATACCCTTGGGAAAAGTATAAATCCGTTTTTTCTCCCATCCAAACTATAGGTAAATAGTAGGACAGACTGGGTTCTATAGCCTTGATTGGTAACCAGTCAACCACAGTAAGAATTGGCAACCTACAGTGCAAAAAATGGTTATTTGCCTTATGGCTGGGAAGAAGTCTTGAGGTCTTGGTTGGCAATTTTCTTTGAGATGGTGTCTCAAGTATAAAAGCATTCAGATTTGGGGCTGTTGATCCATGTCAGTGTCAGCCATCAAAAGAGGTCCATGACATCCACTCACAGCACTGCCAAGGTGGAATTGTTGGTGGAATTCTAACCAACATTAATGATGAAATAAAATGGGAATACACATTTTCTATTTGTTCCTTGGTGAAAAAGAGAGAAAAGGAATTAGGAGAGTGTGTAAGGAGACAAGAAAATGACAGAAAGGGGAAATCACCATGAGATTTGATACATGCACGTGACAAGAAAATAAATACCAATGTAACACTAATAAGAGCATCTCAACTAGCACATAACTTATGTCAAACTTAGTATAAAGATAAGGAAAATTGAGAAAAATGACAGTCAATTGCTGAAATCTCCTGAAGAGTGGACTGAACAATTACAGAAAAGTTAATTTCTTGTGTGTGTGTGTGTGTGTGTATGTTCTGATGATTGCACCTAGCATGAAACAGTTTGTTGGCACTGAATGTTGACTTCAGTGTTCACTTTTATACTTACACCCACACTATGTCTGATATTGAGCACTTTATCCTATAAATATAGTACACCTAAAATATATATATATATATATATATATATATATATGTACTGAAATGTGTATTTAGGCAGCAAATTTTATTTTAGACATGTCAGATTAAATAAATTGCAAACATTGTTTTTGGTTATTTTTAATAAAACCTGTTCATACTCACAGATAATCTTTCATGCATTAAAGTTGAAAGATGTACGAAATGAGCTGTAATGTTGACAGATGATTTTATTATTCTTTTCTTCATGTTCCCTTGTCCTTTCAATCACTTTCCGAGATCATCTTCTAGGGTGTGAGTTGTCATAACAAAAAATAACCACAAAACAGTGTTGCTAAAAATTACTGTAAATTTTATTCTTGTTTCAAATAGAACAGTTGACAAATTACTTAGCATTCATTAAAATGTGAAAATTAGCCAAAATGGACTTTTTTTATGTTGTAATGTCATGGTCATGCATGTGTTAAAGCATGAAAAAACTGTTCTTTCTACAAACATTTTAGAACATTACTACAGTATTCATAGCTAATTTTATTAATTGACAGCTTAAGTTTTTTAACAAATATTGTCTCAAGGATCTGTAGTTTGCTTTTGTTGTTTTCTTGGTTTTGGATAGTTGTGTTACCAATCATTATTTTTTTCATCTTGCAAATGTAAACAGGAATGTTGTTGTAGATGTCTAGAAATGGATGAATGGTCAGACATGTGTAATGTACGATGTTTGTTAATGTAATTGTTGTAAATCCAACATATATGTTTGTTTTTTGTAGGAGATACATTCTCCCAAGGGACATTTGAATTGATATATAATGTTGGTTTTACATGACACATCAGCTGGTGGGAAGGAGTTATTACAGATAATTAAATTAGTAGTATTTTATTCTTTATAATATATTATTAATTTTAATTTTTTTTATTAGGATCAATGAGAGATATATTAGTACGAATGAGATTTTTTATGATTTTTTCATTTTGTTTGTAGTTATCATGCATCTGGTTACAATAAAAGAGTTTGATATGTTTAGAATCTTTTGTGGAAGTACCATATTTTGTTTGATGTGTGTTGAGGTTTTTGAAATATCGTCTTATTTGTTCATCTACAATGTGGTTTGGGGAGTCATTATTAATGAGAATCTGCTCAATATTTTTTAGTTCAGATTAAAGTATCGTTTTTTTTGGAGGTGTTGATTTGTGCTCGGTTAATTAATTTGTGTATAAGTGCTATTTTGTAGTAGTTAGGGCATTCACTCTTAGAGTTGAGAGTGCAATAGTTTTTGCTGGTTGTTTTTTTTTTTTACAGAGAGGAAGTAAATGTGTTATTGTTTGTGTCTATTAAAATGTCAAGAAAAAGGATTTTGTTATCTTTGTAAAGTTCATATGTTATTTTGAAAGTTTTGGAGTTCTATTATTTCTTTTATATTTTTAACTAATATAAGAATATCATCAACATATTGTACATAGATGGAGGGTTTTTTAGTGGTGCTAAATATATTATTTTCTAGGTTGGCCTTGTAGAAGTTGCTGAAGGTTGGACCCAGAACTGAGCCCACTGACACACCGTCCTGTTGCACATATATATTATTTCTGTGATCATAGAATGGGACATTGGTGGTACAGGTTAAAAGTAATTGTTTTAGTATTTTAGGTTTAATTTTCAGTGGGGGCAAAGAATTAATATTATGTATATTTTTTATAATAATGTCAGTGTTTTCTCTAACAGGAACGTTAGTGAACAGATTTTCAGCATCTAGTGATTCTATAGTTTCATGATTAGGTTTTTCCATTTGTAATATTTGTATCAGTTCAAGAGATGATTTTATGCTGTATTTGTTAGGTATGTATGGTGCAATTAATTGGTTAAGCGTTTCAGTTAGTATATAGGAGTGGATATTTGTAATATAATAAGACAAAGTCGAAAGTTAGGCTTGTGTGTTTTGATAGAACCATAAATTTTCCTGGTTTGTAGTCCCTGATAATTTTTGTAAGTTTTAGATTGTCTTGCTCTGCATTATGCTGTGGCGATCTCCACCTTTCTGTTATGTAGCATGTACAGTATTATTGTGAAATAAATACAAACAACGTAATAGTATAAAGTAGATGTATTACCAGGAAGAAAAGTATTTACAAAAGATGTGGTTAGTTGAATACAGAACAAGGGTTTAGTAGAACGTATTGTCATGAGATGTAAGAGTTGGCAAATAGAACACTTCCGGTTCAATACCGGAAATACCCGGCTGACTCGTTCACTCGGTTTACTTCGTCGACTAACTTCTCGAGGTATCATCACTACTACTTTATGTGGTGCTTAGAACAGTCCATTACAGTAGAAAAAGGTAGAAAGCACCTCAACAATTATTAGCTGTGATTAATTTATTAATTTTTGCTTTTAGCTAATTGGTAGGGTTATTGGTAAGTTTTAAAATTTGGTGTGATCATCAAGTCACTGTTCTATTTTTGAGTTGTAGTCAAACTTGTTTAAAATAACAAAGATATTAACTTTATCAGCTTTTTTAATTACTATTTCTGGATGGTTGCATAATTCTTTTTCAGCAATCTTCAATGAAGTCTTTATAAGTTTAGAAGAATGTATCCTTTTATTGTGTCTGTCTTTTATAGATTCTGCCTTAAGTAGATCACAGAGATCTGGTTCTGTAGTAATTTGCTGCTGTTCTTGGAGTTTTAATTCTATTTTACTGTAGTGTCTCAATCTCAACTTTTTTATGTAGTCCATTATATTTTTTATACATATGGCAGTTAGGTCCAAGGTCAAGTAGTTCCTTTTGGTTGTCAGTTAATTCATAATCATAATATATATGCACATGTGGTTAAGTTTTTTTATTTCCTTTTTCTTATGTTCTAATAATTTTCTTGTTTTCTGGATGTAAATTATTCAGAAATTGCCCAAATGTTTTGTATGTTAAAGCAATTTGATCTGTACCTTTGGCTATTATCAAGTATGATCTTATTTTTTGTTTTTAACTGAATGTATCAAAGCACTTGGCTACACACAAGATTTGGACAATTTCTACACAATTCAGTAAAAAGAAAAAGAACACAAGAGAAATAGATAAAAAATTAGATCAAAAAACTAAGTTTTAAAAATTGAATAGAAAACTAAGCAGTAAGTACTTTGTCAGTTGCTTTTAATGTCAGTCAGTTAAGTGCCATATGTGATATATGCTTGGACGATCATGTCTCAAAAGAGACATGACTGGGCAGAAGATTATTCGACAGTAGGTGGCCATTACTTTCTGCAGTAGAATGGTTGCCAGCCAGGGCTATAGAACTTAATCTCTCCTGTTATTTAACCCATAACTGGAGAGAAGAGACAAATTAATACTTTTCCCAAGGGTATTTGCACGTAAGTGATACAAGAAAATGAACTGCAATTCAAACTAGGCTCTTTGATTTCTTGTTTCTGGCCAATATCTACTGCATCACAACGCACATATGTAACTTGTATAAAAGAGGGTTTGCTGCACAAATGCAGAATTTTATACACATTTACACATACACACATGCCAGAAAGTTTATATCTAACTTGCCCCATATTCATTTTCTACTTAGATTTTTTGCATAAACCATTTGTTTTATCAAGCAACAGCAAGCTTCAAAAGAGTTCACCAAAATTAACATTTCTAAATGCTTCACACTTTTCACTCTGGCATTGCTTCCACAAAAAGAAAATCAGTTAAAATAAAAATAAAAATTGAGGTTCAGTGAACTTGCGTGCTTTTTGCATTTTTTTTTAATCATCAAACACACATTTCTCTTTACCTTAAAAGAGAAATAACGATCTTTTAACCAAAACCATTGAGGAATCTAGAGAAAAACAAATAAATCCATTATTTCAGTTCAGTTTGCCTGGCCCAATTTTCTTGCTAGGCCTTCACACTAATCATAATTCAATTAATTTGTGTTTTTAATTTATGAAGATTAACAAAACAACATTCTTTCACTTGGAAAAGACAGATGAAATGTTGCAGTCTATTAGGTGTTGGGAAAATTTTTACAGTGGAAGTTTTAGAATTTCCACTGTATTTTTTTTTATTTTTTTTTATTTTCTTTTTAACTAACAGACAGAAAGTAGTTAAGTTGATAAATTAGAAGTAGTCAGAGCTCATACGATAATGTGTAAAATGGTATGCTGTACGATAGTGTATGGCAATGTATAGAAAAATATGCTACAGAAAATCATTATACAGGCAAAAGTTTAATGTTTATTGCAGCGAATTTGTCTAAGCATGAAGCACTAATTGATATGTTTTAAGGCATAGAAATAATGAATTAGGTAGTTTAGTATTTTTTAATGCAATGCCTCATATTACTAAATAAATGCAAACAACAGAAAATTCTGCAAATAAAGAAGGTATTTTCTGACTGAAGAATCCAAGGAAATATTGAGATTCCAATCTTTTGCAGTTGATAGCATTTCACCGTGGAAATATCCAAAGAATTGTTCTTTAATTTTTTAAATTCTTGTAATGGTATCATTTACCTCCTTTGGAAGAAAAAATGAAAAAGATCCTCCTTGGTAGTAAATTTTTATCAGTAAAAAAAGTAAAGGTTTTCCTCTTTTTTCACTGACTGTCATGGACATGCCTTATTAGAGCAAGTCAGTTTTGAAACCGTGGTATTGCATTCAATTTGAAAGTTCAGGTTTGATAAATAATGACAGAAATATTTTTTTTTCCCAAATCATTACTGTATTTTGAGGAGATGTGTTTAGGTTCAAACTTTTTTTTTTTTTAATCATATCACCCCGAGCAAAGCGGTAACGCCACTGATGTGCAGGGGGCTACATAGAAGTGAAAAGATTGGAAAAGAGAAAGCCGGAAACCACATCCTAAACAGGAAACAAGGGATGAGCCTCTACACCTGTTTAATAGACGTGGGTGGAGTGTGAACCGGGTGATAGTTTAGTCTATCTACTCCAATAGAAAAAAGAAATAAAGAAAAGAGTGAAAAGATTGGAAAAGAGAAAACTGGAAACCGCATCCTAAACAGGAAACAAGGGATGAGCCTCTACACCTGTTCAATAGACATGGGTGGAGTGTGAACTGGGTGATAGTTTAGTCTATCTACTCCAATAAAAAAAGAAATAAAGAAAAGAGTGAAAAGATTGGAAAAGAGAAAACTGGAAACCAAATCCTAAACAGAAAACAAGGAATGAGCCTCTACATCTGTTTAATAGACGTGGGTGGAGTGTGAACTGGGTGATAGTTTAGTCTATCATTGAAATTTCATTATGGTGATCAGCAAAAGCCTTATAGCACAGTTTTATTAAAATTTATAATTTACTGAAGCTTTACAACTGTCTGTGATGGTTAATAGATAGCAGCTTTGTTTCAGAAGCATTAAAATTTACGAGCCACTTCTTACCCCAGTCAACCATCGAAAGGTTTTCTTTGTCAGCATTGGCAGATTTTTGATTGAGGTGAAAGTAAACTGTAGTGTTGTCAATGTATATGCCTACTTGGGATCTTATTTCATCAGGGAAATTGGAGTAGATAAACTAAACTATTGCCCGGTTCACACTCCACCCACGTCTATTGAACAGGTAAAGAGGCTCATCACTTGTTCCCTGTCTAGGATGTGGTTTCTGGCTTTCTCTTTTCCATTCTTTTTACCCTTATGTAGCCCCCTGCACATCAGTGGCATTATCGCCTTGCTTGGGGTGATATGATTTTTAAAAAAAAAAAAAAATTTTAATGTAGATGAGGAAAAGTGTAACACCTAGAATGGAGTCTTGAGAGACACCTTTTCATAGATAATTATTGCAGTTACTTTTGTAATAAGCTATGATGTCTATATGCAAATAAATATCTCTTTTAAGTGTAACAAAATTATTTATATCTTATTTTATTGAATAAACTAGGGATTGCTTTATTCTATGTGGTTATGTTTACTTCCAGGCAAATGCTCTCTTTTTGTGGACTCTTTGACTTGTACAGAAACTGAAACTCTTAGATGAACCTAATGCTAAAAAAATATTTTAGTGTTAAACGCAAGTAATATCTTGAAGAAAAAAATCCCTTTAATTCCTCAGCCCTTATTATTGAATGAAAAATATCAAAAAGCAAGTTTTATTAGTTTTGTTATATGAATTTACATGTATAGAAACAGTTGAATAATTATGAAATGTTTTTTTTATCTCTCTTTGTAGATCTCTTCAAAGAAGTACAAACAGATTTTTAGAGAAGGAAAGATGCATTTCTCAATCTATTGATGAAAATTGCTGTTAGATTACATGCATAAAATGTATGGGGGATTTCGGGGATACATGATCTTCTTCATATTGGTGCAGTTCATGTAGTTTGTAAGGCTGTATGGCAAATGCAACTAGCCAGTAAATTCATGGTTCTACATAGAACTAATTTTTGTTTTGTAGCCAATGTTTTTATTTTACTTTGTAATTATTTTTGTGTATGTGTTTCTGTATTTGTGATTTCACATTAAGGAATTATCTTTTTTTCCTCTTCATGACTGTATCTTGTAATATTTTGTGTTTTTTTTTTATATTTCTTCTTTCAATATATTTCTGCTTTGTATGTTTTTGCTTGCAATGCAAACAAAACCTCTTGCACCTTTCAGGAAAAGCTAGAAAATCATGCAACATCAAAGTGTGCAACTATTAAATTGGCCTGCAACTAGCATTAAAAATGCAGTAAAATGAAAATGAGTGAATCTCCCACCAAATATCTGCTGCTGCTTTACAGGGTGGGTATTTTGGGGTATGAGGTGGGAGGAAATAGATAAGAAAAGACAGAAGAGAAATCCATAAAATGCTATTCTATTCTTGTCATCTTTGTCTTTGTATATCTTGTTTCTCTTGGAATAATATGAGCTAAAGAATGATCAAAGTTTTTTCTTAATAATGTTAATCTCTGTAGATCTTTCTTCGTGGATCTAACTCCTATGAGGATGCTTTCCTGATCACTAGAATATTAACTTGTTCAAGTCTTGGGCTAATCTGTATCTTTCTTACGTTTTCTCATAAGCAGTGCTGCTTACTTTGTAAGCTTCTACCTCAAGTGGCTCTCAGGCCTTATTATTGTATTTTATATATATATATATATATAACATTCACAAAAAATGACAAGGTATATTGTGAAGATTTTTATTGTGTTTTTGAGTACAAACAAAATATTTCTTCAATGGATTTAGTCTGTGTAGGACTTCGATTATTTTTAGACAATGTCAGTCATTTTTATTGAAGTACATATAAGAGGAATTTTTGCACTAATACACAACTACATAGATAGAAGTCTGGATAAAAAGCAATGAAGTATACTTCTTAAGAGATTTTTGTTTATCTCTTTTGTATTTCAGATTATTTACCTAGTTTCTGGTAAAAATTTGGTTATAAAAAGTATGTGTACTTTATAAATTTTGATTGGGAACTAGGAAAACGTTTTCAATTATAGAAAAAAGTAAACAAAAAAAATCCTTAGCAAACAAATTTTCATTAGTCTCTGGCTAAACTTATATAAATGTAAAATCACCTCTCAGATATAATCTAATGCATTAGTAGGAAAGTTTGAAGCAAATTTCTCAGTTTAACCAAAGTCTGATGTCTGATAAAATTTTGGGAAGTAAGCAAAAATTTTTCTGCTCACTCTCATAGAATGTCTCTTGTGGTGTCATGAATATCAGCCCAAAATGAGAAATCAGAGAGCCAAGCTCAAATTCTAATCAAATTTATTTCATTCACTTACCCACAAATACCCTTGTGAAAAGTATTAATTTATGTATTCTACCTCAAGCTATAAGTTGAATAGCATACAGATTGGGTTCTGTAGCCTTGGTTGGCAACCTGCTGCAGGAAAATCTTCTGCCTAGTCAGTCATGTCTTGAAAAAGATATGATCGCCCAAGCATGCATCACATATGGCAGTTAACTGATTGAAGTGAAAACCTCTTTGATTCCTCTCATACATACATATATATTGAAAGGTGTTTGTATGTTGTGCACTTATGGATATGCAAATGCAGATGGATTTTGCCCAAATGTTGTACAAATTTAATTTTACATGGATTTCACAGTCAAGGAGAGTAGATCCAGATGCACTCAACACATTTCAGCTTTTTATTTATAAATAATTTTAAAAACAATATAACATTAATTCTCGACTCTCAAATGTAATTGATTAACATAAGTTCAATAAAATTGGGTCTGATTTCAGCCATTTTTTTAAAAATTGTTTTAAATGCTTTATTGCTAACATAGCAAATAAAGGCAAACTATTAAATGTTGAACTCAGTTTATTTATATGTCCCCAATATTTTTGATTTAACAAGGAAAAGAGTACTTGATTGCTATGTAATGTCAGTTCTTCAATATGGCTGTGAAAGCTGGATAATATCATCAAAGATGAAGGAAAAACTTGGAGTAACTGAAATGTGGTTCTATAGAAGGATGCTATGGATATCATGGATCAAGGTTGGGGATACTAGACTCAAGCAGGTACAAAAATTTAAATACCTGAGAAGTGTTCTAACAGAAGACGGAATATGCGACATTGAGAGCTGAAGGCGAATTGACATAGCGAAGAACGAATTCCATCATCCGAATCGAGTATTGAGCGACAAGAAAATTTTGCTAGAAACAAAGAAGAGAGTTGTGGAATGCTACGTGATGTGTGTTCTTCAATTTGGCAGTGAATACTGGACAATATCATCAAAGATGAAAGAAAAACTTGAAGCAACTGAAATGTGGTTCTACAGAAGGATGCTGCAAATATCATAGATCAAACATGTGAGCAATGATGAGGTCCTAGAAATGATGGAAACAAAAAAGGAAATTAATATTGAGCATCAGGAAGAGACAGCTGAAGTTCCTGGGATATGCAATGAGGAACAAATGTTTGGGGAACCTGATACTAACAGGCCAGATACAGGGGAAAAGAGAGAGGGGAAAGCAATGGATAGCACATTTGAAGGACCTAATCAGGTGGATGATGGAACGAGGGTTGCATGATGTAACAGGAGAAGGGCCATGATCGCTTATGTTCTGAAGGGACATGGCATATAAAAGAAGAAGAATGTAATACATGAGCACAAATCTGGCCTTTATGGGAGAGTAGCAAGAAGTAAGTCATAAGAAGTCCGATTCGCATTTTGTATCAAGACTTATATAAGATACAGCAACCATGTGGAAGTGGGTACTCTTGTCATGTGAGACCAAAATAGAACTTGAGGGTCTTAATACAAGATGCTATGTGTGGTGGAAATCTAACACTGCCCACTATTTCCACCATGAAACAAGGTGATGAGAGTATCATACGATAGAGATGCTGGTGAGAATTTATCAAAAGATAGATGGAGCCATATACAATAAAAGGGTTTAGATCAAATGTGTCACAAGGGTCAAGTATAAGTTCAAAAATAAATCTAATTGAGAATCTGTGGTAAGACAAGTAAAATTAAGGTTCACAGTCTCCATCCAATCTCAATCTTCTTGAGCTATTATGCAAAAAATGGACAAAAGTTTTAGTCTGAATATTTGCAAAGTTGATAGAGACACACCCAAAAAGTATTCAATCAGGTAGGGGGAGGGTGAATACTTCTGCATTCAAGAGATGACTGCTTTGTTACTTTAATCAATGTTTGTGTTACAGCAAAATGTATTTTGAACTTTGAAAACCCTGGGTATTTTGTGTTGATCAAATGATGAAAAGAACATCTAAGTTTCAAGGCATGGAAAAGAAAGAGAGATCTAAAAAAAGAGACAATAAAAGAACTGAATTCAGGAAGACAGATGGTGATTTACATTGCATTCAAATTTTTTGAAAATTGTTAGTGCTGCAGATACCATTGACCAAGCCCGTGAGCAATGATGCAGTTTTGGAGAGGATGGAAACAAAAAGGAAACTCAGGAAAAGATAGCTAAAGTTTTTGAGACTTACAATAAGGAACGAGGGTTTGGAGAATCTGATACTCACAGGTCAGAGGAAAAGAGAGACAGGGGAAAGGAATGTGAAACATATTTGACAGGCTTGAGCAAGTGGATGGCAGAGTGGGGTTTATGTGGGGTAACAAAAGAAGGTGTGCTAAGAGTCACTAGGGATAGAGTGATGTGGCAGCCCATGATCACCTACGTCCTGAAGGAACACGGCACATAGAAGAAGGAGGAGTTTCAGGGAAGTAAGAAATAGGAAAAGAGTTAGGCAGGTGAGAAGTGCAAAACATGTGGAAAAGCTCAAGTGGGGTGAATACTTATGCAAATTGCTAAGTAGTTTCCATACTCAACTCAATTTTTACGTTTGTAATCGCTTTCAAAATTATATTTGTCATATAAGTCCCAATTCTTTTTGTAGCCACAATTTTTTGACATGTGACTGTATATGTATAATTAATCATTTTTCTATCAGGATATTTATAGAAGAATTATATGTATAAAAAAATATTTATTTTGTGTTTGTGTGTAATTGTACTGAAAACAAAAGGTTTTTCCTCAAGAATTGAATTCTGGACCCCATGATCTCTAATCTACTCTCTAACCACAAAACAATCGTCTTTCAGTTAAAAAGATCTAAAATATGTACACATATATATATATATATATATATATATATATATATATATATATATATATATTTGATTTTATTAGGTTGGATCATAATATCAGAGGTAGATGTATGTCATAGGAGTTGAACCTTTCTACTTAGAATCCATTATAACATCTTTTGTTTTGTTAAAGATAACAGTTGAGTGGCAGCCTGACAAAATGGTATCAGACATGAAAGTGAGTATGTGGTGTACTTATTGACTTTGATCAAAGCTTTCTGAATATTTACAGAGACCAACTAGTGAAAATTATCACAGTTGGACAGGAAGTAAATGTGTGAATAGTGTAGCCATTATCAGCTTTGAAAGTAGAATTGACATGCTGAGTTTAAATTCCTTTGCATCTACTTCAGTAAAAATATCTTTATGAACAGTTTAAATCAATCCCTTCTTTCCCCATCAAGGAGTTGATAAACTTATTTAGATTTATAGTAGATATGCCCCATCGTAGACATAATATTATATAAAATGGAAATTACATACATATACACACTACTGACCATAATTATTAGGTCACCCCAGTTTTTTAAAAAAATGTATTGCATACTATTTTTAAGTATTTAAGTGAGTAATTGTAAATGAAAATAGAATGGTTCTTTTGTTAATACTGCACAATAACATGTGCATCAAGTGAATTTATAAATATTTAATAATTATCTATATTGCAGTTTCATCAATGAGAGAATGAAGAAAATTTAGGTGGATTTGGACGAGTTCATCTTTGGCTCCTTTGCCTTGTAAAATTTTGCAAAGTAATAATAACAAAAGAACCATTCTATTTTCATTTAGAATTATCCATTTGGCAATAAATACTAAAAATAGTATGAAATATATCATTTCTTTTGAAAAACTAAGGTAGCCTAATGATTATGGCTGGTAGTGTACATACACACAAACACACATACATATATTATGTCTAGTAAATAACATCTTATAAATGTAGGTGTTTTTGATGTAAAAACTTGCAAAAATTTATGAGGGCCAAGTTTTTTACTCGTATGGGCAATTGTCAGAACAAATCAAGAAAAAAGAATCAAATGTATTTAACAATTCATTTAAAAATGTTGTTATATTTTGTTTGAAAGCAAAATCCAATACTATAGAACACAGTCGGTCATGTAAGCACAAAAAACTGTAGAGAAATGTTCATCTTAAAATTAATTCATTCTTTATATATTGAACAACCTTGTGCATCAATCTTGTTCTGTTTGTACATTTCTCTCTGTATCAGTCTGTTTATAATCATCCTTTTCACATTTTTCATAATCATTTCACCCCAATCAAGGCAGGACTGCCACTAATGTAGAGGGGATTGCAGTGAGAGAAAAAACAAGTCACAGGGATATCAAAGAAAGGATAAGAGATGGATGGGAATCAAGGAGATAGAAGATATCAACTGACATTGCATTTTTGAGATTGTCGCTATCAGGGAAGGTAGTTCCACAAATGGGAAGTGCAAGAAAAGAAACTGTTAGAGTATAAGAGATGCTTATATTTAACTATTTTGGCAGTAAAAGAGTGGGACCTAGATGCCAATCTAGTAGCATGGGTAAATTCATGTGGTCAAAGAACCAGAGAAAAAATGTTCATCAGATCATTTGCCACAAAAATAATTGTAAAAAAGATAGAAACCACATCACGTCTATGAAAAAGTGATGGAAGGTGGGCTTCCAAGTCAGGATCAGTTAGATTGCAGATCCTTCTTTGAATTTTGAGGAGAACCTTGAGATGAATAGCAGGAGCACCACACCAGATATGGCAACAGTATTCAGTGCACAGATGAATAGTAGATTTATAAATGTGCAAAATGGATTCTGACAAGAAAAACTTCCTGGTCCAACACAGTGACCCAAACTTCCTAGCAGTAGATGCAGCTATGGAGTCGATGTAGTCATTCCCTTTCAGATTATTTGAGAGAGTGAAGCCAAGGAGAGACAGTGTGTTTCTCTATAAGAGACTAGCATCCTCAATCCTTATGGTAGATAGAAAAGTTTCTCAATGGTGGTTAAAGGAGGACCGCTTTGTTTTAGAGGCATTAAAATTTACAAGCCACTTCCTACCCATTCAATTGCAGATAGAAGGTTCGATTGAAAGGTTTCAGCCAGATTTACTTTGACAACCTTGGCAGATTTCTTATCTTAGTTTATTTTCTGTTCGATCTATATCGGTTTATAATATTCTCATTTTAGTCATATCAGTTTCAAATCACTCATATCTAATGATCGTTATTCATTTAATCATATCTATCTGGCTATCACAAGCTGTTCATATCTATCTAGCTATAACTGTTTAGATATTTACAGTGTTTTTTAAATGAATTCACCCCATACAAGGCATTAAAGCCACTAAAACACCAGAGGTTAGTGGATGTAGAAGATTTAGAAACATTACTCTTTTTATTCATCGTCATTAGTAACCAGAAGAACAGTTGGTAGCGATTGACATTGCCTTGAAATTTTTGCAGATTAAAGTTGGTTAGAAAGCATAGTCAGAATGGAGTGCCACAAATAAGAATTACAGGAAAAGAATCTGTTAGCGTAGAGTTTATGGTTTCATCTAAGTAAGAAGGGGACAGCTACCTCTGTCTTATATTAGGAGACGTACCCCTCCCCTATACAAGAGCCAAGTGTTTAAAAGTTAAAAGATAAAGCTATCTGTCTACTTTCCCCTTCTTACTTCCTTTTATTCAAAAATTGTTCATCCCACCCCATTTTATTTTCTTATGTATGGACGATTTTTTGGGGGCTTCTACCAGTAAAAAAAACTTTTGACACATCTGATTTTGAATGAATAAAGTTTTGGTTTCAGTCATTGCTGAAAAAGCAAGGAATTCCTCATAGAAATGGCTATTCAATGGATTTAAATTTCAAAACTTTTGTTTTATTTTTATATTTGGCTCTGTAAATAGAATGTAATATTTGCATTGAGCCCTCCACCTTGATCAATTTTAATAATAATGAAATTAATATTAATAAGATCGGGTTTTTTGGGATTTATCTATCTGATCATCCTTTTAGATTTAAAATATATATATATATATATTCCATTTGTAAATGAGTTAACACACAACTTAGGTTTCTACCATGGGTGGTGTCTTCAAGTAATTTGAAATAATTGATTTTACTGTTTACTGTTTTTTTAAGAATGCTCCTGTAACAGTTGTATTTTTTAATTTTTTTTTTAATGCTCAAGTGGAAGGGAATTTTTGAACGCACAATTATTAAAGATAACAAGAAATTATAACATTTTCATTCATGGTTGTATGAAGTTAATATGTATTTTTTTTAGTATGGTTACATTTATTCATAATTTCTGTTCTTTCATTCAATAATTCATTTTTGTTTGGGAATTGCATAATCGTTAACTTTTCTTCTTGACACAGTCTACATATTTTGCCACCGTTGTAAGGCTTGGCTGTTTTCTTTATACTTTACGTTATGTCTTTGTCTTTTCTATATTTTGATTTTAATTTTCACATGTGGCGAGCCAATTTAGTACAATTTTTTAAGTTTTCTGTTTTGAATATAGACTTGTGATAGATATATAGATATGTATATCTTTTTCTATTTTTGTATTCTTATTTGCTCTTAGCCTCATTGTGGGCCACTTTATTTATTAAATCCCTCGTCAAGGTATTTCTTTAGAGCTATTGCTTATTACAATTTAATAAACAGAGTGGATTAAAGGATGGACAATATTTTTAGACCTGACTCACCCTCTGCAACTAAATTCTTAATTCTGTACATGATGGAAAAACAAACTGGATATCTTAATAACATTTCCTTGAACATCTCTGATCATATTGCTTAGTATGCTACTTTTGAATTTGCTTTAAATTGCTTCAAATAATTACACATGAAACCCTAAAAAAAACCTTTGCCAGACCTGTTCTAGCAATGTATAGACAAAGAAAAGACAAAGATATTGATGATAGTTCTGATAGGTTACAACTACTAACTAAAGAATGCAGTTTCAAATTGGTTAATGCTGTTCAAAACCAAGTTGTGTTAAAGACACTTTCATTACCAGCTTGCACTTTCGACAGCATCTTTTAAAAAACAAAATCCTTGATCTGCACATGACAGCTAATCAAGCCAGAGCTCTATACCTAGCACAGAAAAATTCTGAAACATATTTACATTCACTCTCACTGACTGTGGAGCCATCGCATCAGAAAATAATGGTTCATTTGTCAGCAATGCATGTGCCTTTACCATCATGCCTAGGACCTTTTTTGAGTTGAACTGCTTGTCATCTATCATTTACAATTTACCTCCATTTTTTCTTTTTCAATCTCGATCTTAATTGCAAACCTATTTCTACGAAATACAGGCAATATCGAAATGTGGATAAACACTTTATTAAAACTGAGGTTGGTAAAAGGCTAAGAGATGAGATAATTGAGAAAAGCATGTCTCCTTGGTGAGCTTAAATTTTAATTGTTGATAACAAACAACATAAAAAGAGATTAGTTGTAGATTAAATGTTATTTTTGTGGTGGATCATCTTAAATCATAGTGTGCTTGGCCAAGGAGGCCACATGTCACAAATATAGAGAAAAAGGGCACTTTTCTAAAATATGTCAGTCAATTGGTACTTCTGCCACTTCACTTACTTAATCCTATACATTGGCAAATACTATATTTTTTTCGATGTGCCATGTCCTTTCAGGACATAGGCCTCATGGCTTTCCCTCTCCCTATCCCTAGTGCCTCTTAGCACGCTTTCTCCTGTTACTCCATGCAACCTTTATTCCATCACCCACTTGATTAGGTCCTTCAAATATGTCATCCACTGCTTTCCCCTGTCTTTTTTTTTTCTTTATCTGGCCCGTTAGTATCAGGTTCTCCAAGCCCTCCTTTCTTATTTCATGTCCCAGGAACTTTAACTGTCTTTTCCTGATGCTCAATGTTAATTTCTTTTTTGTTTCTATCCTTTCCAAAACCTCATCATTGCTCACATGCTCAGTCCATGATATCCACAGCATCCTTCTGTAGAACCACATTTCACCTGCTTCAAGTTTTTCCTTCATCTTTGATGATATTGTCCAGCATTCACTGCCATATTGAAGAACTGATATCACATAGCAATCCAGTACTTTCTTCTTTGTTTCTAGTTAAATATTCCTGTTTCTTTATACTTTTCTCAACTTCTGGAATGCTTCCTTCGCCATGCCAATTCGCCTTCAGATCTCTGTATGGTGTATGTATTGATTTGCAAGAATAAGACGACTGCTCTAATGGACGCTGTTAGTTCTGGATCCTTTATTATCTTATCATCTTATTTCACTTGACTTTTTACATAAAGAGACACCAGATAAAAATAAAACCTGCAGTGGAGGATGTGCCCATGGCTTTGTCGTCCCTTACCACTTCAATAAAAGTGCAGTGCACTGTCAATTTAAATTTATTAGGTGAGTGGAATTTGAATGTTACTCTTTCATCCTTCCCAATCTTTGTAGTAATGTAATTCTCAGCCAACACTTCCTGGATCAGCGTTCTAGTATATCTTTTGTGTTTACTTGTCCTAAGAAAAGCCTTTCTTTTTTGAGTTGGGTTTTGGGTTTGAGCTTTGTTTAATGGGATATCAACCTATGTGGGTTATTTAATGCCAAAAAAGTGGGGGTTTAAGGTATTTTTTTTATGTTTGGGTTATAGTGAGAGGGTTGATTTAGTCATATTTTAATGAAAATTTTTTTTCTTCTTTTTCATTTTAGAAAACTGAAAATGTTTTCTAGTTTTGTATACAAAAGTGTTTTGCTGAGAATATTTTTTTCCTTCAAAAATGTATATTTTTCATGTATATATTTCTAGAAAAGTGTATTTTTTTATTTTCATAGTGCTTTGACTCTAGTTTGGTTAACTATTTGTCTATAGCTGGAACCCTAACAGGTACTACCATTCCAGGTCAGGGTGGACCTGAGAACAGCAGCAATTAAGAAGTGGTTCCATGCTGCACACAACCTCCCAATCAGAGGCCTTGCTGCCGGATGCAGTTTACCATCATGCCCAGCACCTTTTTTAAGATAAACTGCTTGTCACCTACCATTTAAAATGGTAGATATACTTTCATTTTTTTTCACTCTTGATCTTAATTGCAAACCTACTTCTTCAAAATACAGGGAATGTGGAAGTATGGATAAACACTATATTAAAACTGAGGTTGATAAAAGGCTAAGAGATGAGATAATTGAGAAAATCCTGTTTCCTTGGCGAGCTTAAATTTTAATTGATGATAACAAAAATCATAAAAAGAGATTAGTTGTGGATTATAGTGAAACTAATAATAGATTCACTCAACTTGACCCTCACCCACCTACCACGAATAGATGATCTGGCCTTGGAAATCTATAAATATAAAATTTTTTCTTTGTATTTGAAGAGTACATATCCCCAAATACCTATTCAATAGGAAGACAAATCGTACACTGCATTTGGAGCTAATGTTAAATTATACCAGTTTTGTTATACTTCATTTGTGGGGATCAGTAATGAAGCATTTGATTCCAACACATAATGGACAACATTATTATCTAAACTTATTTATAAATGGAACTTTGTGTGTGTGTGTGTTTGTTACCTATAGACTCCAAAACGGCTGAATCGATTTTCTTGAAAATTTACACAGTTGTACTATAAGTGTTTGCAAGTGTTCTGAGCTAGGTTTTGTGTCAAGGTACCCACCGATAAATATTGAAAATCGATAATCAAAAAAATGGGGTTATAGAAGGAGTGGTCCTATTTTAATCAAATTTGATACCCTCATAGACAAAGACATAAGAAACGATATTCAGAACTTTCAAGGTTGCAGTTCTTACAATAGTACAGAAAATCGATGATATATATATATATATATATATATATATATATGTAAGGCAAGTTGTTTGTGTGTGTGTCTGTTTATCTGCCTGTATGTCTGTATTTTTTCAGCCCTTTTATTTTAGTTTTTGCTTCGGGTTTGGCTCTAAGTAGATATAATTGTAGTTCTTAGTCTCAGCCATGATACCATTTACTCAGAGGACTTATTTAGCCTTCAAAATTCTGTTTACGACGAAAAAAACTTATTTGATATCATGACCAGGAATCAAAATTTAACTTACATCCATTCATTTTTCTTTCAGTATACAGTTTTGTTTTATCTGGAAACAACTATTTTTTCATGCCAACATTCAAAGAGTCTGAGCTCCAGAACCATGGATTAGTTTTAAAGTTTTCATTACACCTGAGCAATGCTGGGCTATACTGCTAGTGATGAATAACTTGCATGGAACATATACTTCTGTGGATAACATAGTTGTAGCTGACAAGACTCAAGAGAAGCATAATAAACATTTCTTGAAATTTCTTGAGTCAGCCAAATTACATAATCTTACTTTTAACAAAAAAAAAGTCCTCCCTATCAACCATTTCTATTAATTTTCTTGGCTACACCATATCTCATGGGATGTATTAAACATGATGCTGACCGATTATGTCTACTTAAAGAATTACCTATCCTTAAAGATAAAGCTGCTCTTTGTAGGGTTCGTGATTTGTTTCTTTATTATTCCCAATGGATATCAAAGTTTTCAGATAAGATTAAACACTTAATTATGGCTGATGATTTTTCTTTAAATTGATAGATAGGTTTGTATCTCTTTAGCTAGCTAGCTAGCTACCACTGTTCATATCTATCTATCTATCTAGCTATCTGTTTGTTCATATCTAGCTATATAGTGTCTTCCATTAAGACAGATCAAAGTAAGGAAAACAGTGTTATCGGTAAAATTTTATTGATTTCACTATAGGATCTTGTTATTTGAATCATGGCAAATATGTGGGAAAAATATCATTCAAATGTCCACCAAGACTTTGGCAGCATATCTCCAAATAATGGTTATAATTTTTGATTATGTCACACATAGTTGCTCCTCAGTATTAACAATATGTTTTATTTTATCCTTCAGCTGTTGAATTGTTGTTGGCTTGCTAGCATAGACCTTATTTCTGAGATGACACCAAAGGAAAAAAATTAATGGTGTCAAGTCGCACGATCATGCTGACCAATTGACATCACTGTTTCAAGAGATGTTGCAACCTGGAAACTTAACATTCAATAAACCCATTGTTGTATTAGTTGCGTGACATGTGGCACCATCCTGTTGAAACCATAAATCTTTGACATCCAGAGCATTCAGTTCAGGCCATAATTGCCATGACTTAACTAACATGATCCAGTAGTGAAATCAAAAACATTTAATCAATAACACTGTTTTTTTTACTGCTTTGATCCATCTTTTGGCCAAATGAAGTCATCGACATGGCAAGCTAGTATGCCTATCAAGCTGCCAGCCTTAGAGATCCAATAGAAAACTGTGGGGTCCATTTTTGACATAATCCCACCATTCTTAGTTAAGATCAATTTCACTTTATTATACATCACTCAGCCCATAGACACATTTGTTCAGCTGCCATATTTCATCACATTTCGCTTCCTTAGGTGGTTTTATGTAGACTTCTCTGTCCATCTTTTGTCCCTGGAGAAACACAGTCTTAATATCCATGGGATGTAGCTTCCATTGATGTTGATCTGATACTGCCATTATCAGTCTGAGATTCATGGGCACAAGTTGGGGAATCTTTTTGGATATCCTGTATTTTTTCAAATCCCCTAGCAACAAGTCTCGCTTTAGGTATAATGCCGTCTGTAGTTAATTTCCAGCTACAAACCCAGCGAGTTGATATGCATTTCTGTCCAGTATCTTTTACCTCTGTTTAGACATTGTTCTGTCTCCAGCTGACAAGCTCTTTCATTTTTGCTTTGTAGAATTGCATATTTTATCCACAATCATGACACTGACATTATCAGCAGACACTCTGGTGTTCTATTTTTATTAAGGTCACTGACTTGGCCCAGGTCTATCGATAGTTCGTCACCTGCCAAGTTAGTTGGTTCCACAATTTTGATGTTGTACTAGTTTTTATTTCCTCCATTAGCCTTTCCTGCTCAGCTGATTACCTTAGCCTGGATTTGTTGTTGGTTTTCCTTGTGTGTAGAACTTATGATGTGTCCTGGTTTTATGCGGATTTTGTCATTCAATGTTTCATTGTTATAACTTGGCGCCTGTGAGGTTTGTGGAAATTGCTCATCATCATAATTTTTGATAGGGTCTACTTGTTTCTCAGCCCTGTGGTTGTTTGGTGTATCAGATAATGAGCCGGGGTTTCTTTTTTCATTAATTGGAGTAGATAGACTAAACTATCGCCCGGTTCACACTCCACCCACGCTTATTGAACGGCTGAAGAGGCTCATCCCTTGTTTCCTGTTTAGGATGTGGTTTCCAGCTTTATCTTTTCCAATCTTTTCACTCTTACGTAGCCCCCTGCACATCAGTGGCATTATCGCCTTGCTCGGGGTGATATTTTTTTTTTTTTATAAGCGTTTCACCCCGAGCAAGGCATATCACTGCCACTACTGCGCAGGGGGCTATGTAGAGTGGAGAAAGGCTGATTAAATATAGGAAATGACAGAGGGTGGATGATAGGCGGGTAAGGATACCGAGAATGAGGGTTGGGTAGATGAGAGTGTTCTGAGAATAATTGGGAGTTAGTGTGATAGGAGGTATCTATTGACCCTACATTTAAACACCTGGAGATTGTAACTGTCGGGAAAGCAGAGTTGTGGAAGGGAGTTCCACAGGCGGGAAGCACGAGAAAAGAAGCTGTTGGAGTAGAATTTACGGTTACATCTTATTTGTTTAACTGTAAAAGGGTGGGACCTAGTTGCTAATCTAGTATCTCGAGTAAATTTGTGCTTAGGCGGCACCAGTGATCTAAGCTCATCAGAGCAGTAGCCATGAAAGTACTTGAAGAAGAGGCACAGGGAAGCCACATCACGCCGGTGAGAGAGCAGCTGCAGCCGGTCTGCCAAGTCAGTATCAACCACGTTACAGATCCTCCTTTGTATTTTGTCAAGAAGCCCAAGGAGAGCAGCAGGGGCACCCGACCAGAGTGCACTGAACGTACTCTACACTTATGCACTCTCACTAGTATCCCTCCATGTCGAACAAGCACAACAGGCCCATCCTGGCCAATTACCATGCCAGGTCCTCTCCATTTTTTATTATCTGGTCTCTTATAATAGATCTTGTCACCGGGTGTACAGATGTCAGGTGTGGGTTTTAATTGTTTACGCTAAGCTCTTGTGATTTTTTCAGATGATTCAGCTTTAGTGAAGGCCTGTCTTGCTGTGTATCATGCATTTATGTGGTTTCTCACCACTTCACTGGTTGTGGTGCCCTCCAGAGATGGTGGCTGATCAGTAAGAACAGATAGAATATTTGGATTCCCCTCAAAAACCAGTTGATATGGACTATATCCACACACATTATCTAGTGAGTTTTTGGCCATTAGTTCAGGGCTGTTTCTCAGTCAACATTTTGGTCATGCTTGACTTTCATCAAAATCTCTGTTAGTGTTTGATTGTGTCTTTCAAGTAGACCATTGCTCCAGGGAGAATAATCAGCAGTAGTGATTATGCATATATTGAAGTTTTCAGCCATGTCTCATACTTCGGCACTATCAAATTCACCACCAAGATTACTGAGAAGTCACTGCGATGCTTCATGAATGCTTATTTTATACTTTATTAAGTTCTGAACAAATATAGATGACTGTTTGGTGTTTGTGACACATCCAGCACTAAACCTGGAGAATTCATCAATTATATGCAGGTACCACGGGTTAGGCTCCAGCTGATGTAGACCCACAGCTACAGTTTGGTTATGTTCATTGGCCCATGAAAAACCAACAATGGATTTAGGTGATGGTTTTGCTTGTTTTCTGCATGTGCTGCATTTTAGGATGATGTCTTCCAGTTTGCTGAGAATATCTGAGTTAGCTGTACCAGCTGATTTCAGAAGTTGTTTTAGCTTCTCTGCAGATGTATGCCAAAATTGTTCATGCAGTTTAGTCAGCATCTTAACTTTATCACTGTCATCAATATTTTACTATGAGTACTTCCGAGTTAGAAGTGTCAGTCATATTGATGCAGTAGTGGCCAGTAGATGTAAACTGTAATTCTATGGGTTTTCCAAACATCACAGCCTTGTCGGAATTCAAGTCCAGAACAGTTCCTGCCTTTTTCAATGAAGTCTTGCTTAATAAAAGTGGAATGTCTGCATTGACCACATTTTACATCTAGTGTCATCTATAATTTTTCCGTCACCAAAACAAAAAGTTTTCTGACTTTTTCTAGGTGTAACATCACTATTTATAGTTTTTACATCGTGTCTTAACCATCTCCATCCACAGACTGTCCTGGTACAAGCTGTGTTCATGACTGCTGAATTTACAGATTCTACAACAAAAATTTTTGGAAACGTTATTCTGCGTAATAAGTGTGATATTACATTCTTCTACTGGTGAATCACTTTTATCGGAATGAAAATCTTCCGCGAGCTTAACTGAATCATCTCTGTGCGAACTTTCTTTCCACCAATGGAGCACATTTTGGCAAATCCTGCATCTACTTGCTTTACCGTATCTGTAAGACGGATTGGTTTCTTTAACTTTATCAATAGATTTTAGAAAAGAGCGACGTAGATTTCGCTTCTTACCTTGATTGGTGAATAATGCCGTCTCTTGCTTGATTAATGCAATGTTAGTCCTTCCCAATTGGTTTTGTTTATTTAGAATGTCCCCAAAAATTCTTTTGATAGCGGACTTCACTGTATCATAATATAGCTCACTTGATGCACATGCTGTCAGGATTAATTGTTTTTGTTGGTCGTATAAATTAGCATTATCCCGAAGCTTGCATGCTAATACAGCATCCGGCAGTCTCATTTTATATTTTTTACTTTTCTGGTATCACTGGTTGAATTCAACGATGTAGTCTGAAATCGCCATGTGTTCAGGTCTCCGGAATCCATTGAAGTTCCTGTGTGCTTCATAGGCTGTGTCGATGGTTTTACACAAAATAATCAATCCAGTACAGTAATTACAGTTTCCATACCATCTTCTTGGTGTAAATCTTCTCTGTTACAGTTTAAAGCTGCCTTTCTTGCTTTTCCAGTTAAAGACAATGTTACCACTAAGGCTTGTTTCCGCTTATCAATGTCTGTCATTAGTTGCCAGATAGATAGCTCGTTCTTCCATTCTTCATAATTTTTCTCATCAAATTTGGGTGGATTTTTGTTGTTTGAAACCATTGTCTTAATGCTCTGCTACCATGAAAGAAATAGATGAACAGGATTCAGTGGATTCGACAGACATTTATTTGTAAAAGGGATCACCTTGCCTCATGTGTCAATGCACCCATAATGGCTGTTCCTTTTTCTCCCGGTCACCCGCAGGCCACAGATAATAAAGTGAACCCTCGCACGCTAGGAACAATCACAACACTGGGAGAAGGTCCAAGAGAGAATACCCTTACTAGAGCATAACAGTACATGTATTTGAAATAAAATTTGCTTTCTTTGTATTTTGGATGCAAAATGTTGAAGATATGGGCTTTCAGTAAGACTTGAAGAAAAAAGTCTGCATTTTTTTTAAAACGAAAGGGAATCTTGGTAGGTAAATATCGATAATCGAAAAAATCGGGTTATAGAAAGAGTGGTTCAATTTTAATCAAATTTGATACACTCATAGACAAAGACATGAGAAACAATATTCAGAAGTTTCAAGGTTGCAGTTCTTACAGTAGTGCAGAAAATCGATAATATATACATATAAAAGGCAAGATATTTGTGTGTGTGTCTGTTTATCTGCCTGTATGTCTGTATTTTTTTTTAGCCCTTTTATTTTAGTTTTTGCTTCGGGTTTGGCTCTAAGTAGGTATAATTGTAGTTCTTAGTCTCAGCCATAATACCATTTACTCAGAGGACTTATTTAGCCTTCAAAGTTCAGTTTACGAGGAAAAAAACTTATTTGATATCGATACCAGGAAATCAAAATTTGACTTACATCCATTCATTTTTCTTTCAGTCTATGGTTTCACTTTAACTGGAAACAACTATTGCTTTTTAGTCTTCCGAGCCAATGTCCAAAGAGTCTGAGCTCCAGGACCATGGATTAGTTTTAAAGCTTTCATTACACCCAAGCAACACTGGGCTATACTGCTAGTTATAAATATAGATAACTTGTTTTAATAAATTTAGTCCTTATTATGCAAGCAAACAATGCAAAATAAGTAAAATGAATCTAAAAGACATTGATTTAAAAAAATACTTTTGATTAGCACAATATTGTAATATACTAAAATTATTCTTTTGTTATTTTACCTGTGAATATGACATCTTGACATTCTATAACCTTCATCAGTCTTTCATTAATGATTTTCTTTTTCTTTTACTTCAAGTTTAACTTTTGACAATTTTAATTTCTCCCAAGAGATCTTTGCCTAAATATTTTTTTTTAACTTCTTAGATATATCTTTTTTAGTGATAAACCACAAGTTTTCTACTGAAGAGGCTGGGAGGGTTCAGTCTGATTAACTTTGTATCTTTGAAACTTATTTTAGCAAGGGAGACTATAGTCAGCTTTTCAGAATATGAAAGAGCATTGCCTTGCAAGAATATACATTTTAACTTAAAGTTTCTTCATTGTAGCCTGTATCACTCAAAATGTGTCTAATTTTGCAAAACTTCCTGCTATCTTGATACCATCATCAATTTTGAAGGGGGCCTATAATTTTACTATTTACAATACCAGCCTGAAACATTACTTTTTTTTCCTGCATTGTCTTTTAAGTAATGATTGTTGAATGTTTCTGTAAAATACCCAACCTCTCACATTTCCATCAGGTCCATCCAATGTTGCTCTCCATTCATCACGACAAAATTACTGTTGAGTTCTCATGTATTTCTTGGCTGAACTTTCATGTCTTTTTCTGTGATGCTTACTTAAAGTTGATAGTTGGGTTACTTTCATATTTTTTAGCTGATGTTCTTAATCTCTTGCATCTTTTCTCTTTGTTTACATTCAGAATAACATTTTCTTGAAACATTTTCTTTCTGGTCAGTTCACCTTTTTGCTTTATGCTTTTTAAAATTTTCTCAGATCTCTTTTTGTGACATTCTTAAAGCCAGATATTTTCTGTTTTTTGCTGATGTTTTTGATTTTTTTTTCAATTTTTGTCTTGTCTGTCCAATTTTTTTCGAAAATACCATCATTATGTTTTTATCCCTCAGTAACTTTAGTGTATTTTGTTTCTCTTTTGAAGTCATACCTTTCTTATGACCCATGGCAATATGGGTATATCTGAAATTAAAAAATGAATATCAATAACTATATTATGTCTACTTATTTGCAATATGAAGAACATCCCTAGATTTACATAAAGTCCCACCCCAGAAAATAAGTTATTGAAAATATCTCTTATAAAAATGAATAGAAAAGACTGAAGTATATATTTATCATGTAAATTTTTAAATATAAGTAGATATTGAAAATTTTGCCAATGTCATTTGGTTAATATCAGTTTCATTGCAAAAAAAACTTGACTTGCATAATAAAATCTAACATGAAGGGATATAGATGCAACATCTTTGGGTAGATAACTTTATAGAGAGTAAATAAGGAAAGGAAAGTGACTCCAGATACACTTACTTTTTATAGATAGATACTTCACTGATATAAACAGACATCTGTATAGTAAAAAGAAAGTTAATCTAATTATATTTCCATTGATGTAAGCATCTTGCACTACAGGCTTCCAATAAAAGTAGACATTTATAACCAAGTCATGTGAAATTAGTGTTTGTATCTTTTATACACGGCAAATGATAGAATAGGCTTTCTTTCCCTGAAACTGCTTTGACGGTTTTAACACTAAATTCTTCATTTATCTATATTTCATTTGAATAATGCCTAGAAATTCTAAGGTCTGCCTTGTGAAAACTAATAACATTTATTATGAACAAAAAAGAATTCTCTCAAAATCAAATAATGGGTATTACTCATATATTTGAGAAATCTTTTATCTTGGCTTCCATACGTTTTTTTATAAAATCTGTATAAGCATTCTAAATTGTAAATGTGCGTTTTGATGCAGTGGGTATTTGCTTGGTATGAAAAATCGGAGAGCCGTTCTAATTCTAGTTGAATTCATTGCATTCAATTACATGAAAAACCTTTGGGTTAGGTATTAATCCCTTTTTCCTCCAGCTATGGATTAAATAGCAGGACAGATTGGGTTCTATAACCTCAGTCAGTTGGCAACCATTTTACTTCAGAAAATAATGGCAACCTACGGCAGGAAAATCTTTTGCCTGGTCAGTCATGAATCGAAAGAGACATAATTGCCCAAGTGTGTATCACATATAGTAATTAAATGACTGATCTGAATAAAAGAATTGAATAGCAGAATATAATGGGTTTTATAACCTTAGTTGACAATCAGTCTACAGCAAAATGTAATAGCAATATACTGTGGAAAAATCTTCTGCCCAGTCAGTTATGTCTTTTTCGAGACATGATCAGCAAATTGTACATTACGTACTGCACTTAACTGATTGATAAACATTCTGTTGTTTCGGAATGAAAGTCTGTTGCATTTTCCTATACATAGCCTTTGAATACAAGATTTCATTTCATACATGACCAAAATTTATGACATACGCTGGCATGCAAAAATTTTGGGACCACAATATAAAATGATTATACACCTTTTTTTTTTTCATTAAGAAGTTAAGATTGTTTACATGTTGACCTTGGTTTTTGTAGAAGATAAGTTGCTGCCTTTTTGTAAATGCTGTTGTAACAAAAGTACACCATTTTAAGCAGATTGAAGCTGAGAAAAACACCATGCAAAACCACAGGAGCACGATTATAAAGTCATGATAATATATAAATTTGTAAGTTGAAACAGTTCCATTTTAATGACACGAATGTAAGGTGCTGTCATAAATCATTCTAATTAAACATTTACTTGCTTTTTTTTTACACTGATATCATGGCGTAAAGTTCCCCTGAAACAAAGAAGTGGCTTATGATTTTGAATGGGAAGATGGCCCAATGAGAGCTAGCTGGGTTGCTAGGAATTTCAAAAAACAATGTTCAAACCATCCAAAAGATGTTGGAAGTGTTTTAACTGGAAAATAACAAAAAATAAGACAAAAAGAATATTGTGAGAGTTTTGCTAGGTAAACCAAAATTAACAGCCAGCAAAAGTCAGCACTGAGTGCAGTTTTAAAAAGATATTTCACTTGATAAAGCATGGAGAATATAAAACTTATTTATAAATGGAATTTTGTCTGTGTGTGTGTCCGTTACCTATAGACTCCAAAATGGCTGAACCGATTTTCTTGAAAATTTACACAGTTGTACTATAAGCATCTGTGAGTGTTCTTAGCTAGGTTTTGTGTCGAGGTACCCCAGATAAATGTTGGAAATCGATAATCGAAAAAATTGGGTTATAGAAGGAGTGGTTGGATTTTAATCAAATTTGATACACTCATAGACATAGACATAAGAAACGATATTCAGAAGTTTCAAGGTTACAGTTTTTACAATAGTGCAGAAAATTTGATATAGATAGCAGGAAATCAAAATTTGACTTACATCGATTCATTTTTCTTTGAGTCTACGGTTTCAATTTAACTGGAAACAACTATTGCTTTTTAGTCTTTTGTGCCAATGTCCAAAGAGTCTGAGCTCCAGGACCATGGACTAGTTTTAAAGCTTTCATTACACCTGAGCAATGCGAGGCTATACTGCTAGTATTATAAAGAAATAACTTGAACGGGTGTATAGCAGACAAAAAATGAACATCAGAATTAAAAATTGAAGTGGTCAAATAAAACATGTAATATGGTAAGTGACAAAAATCATTTTTGTGATGAATGCATTTTCATTCTAATTTAAGAGAATGTGTAAGCAGACCAGTCAGAGAAAGAAACAATGCAAGATGCATGACAAGGATGGTAAAAACTAAAAATCATTAAACAATAAACATCAGAAGAGAAAATTGGAGTGGCCAAAAGAATGTCTAATATTGCATACTGGAAAGTGGTAAAAAGTCATTGTTAGTGATGAATGCAAAATACAGTTTCAATCTAAAAAATCTGAATGTAAAAAAAGACCAGTTTAAGGCAAAATTAATTTCAGATACACCACAATAATGGTAAAATTTGGCAGCAGACATAAAATTTTGTAGGGTTGCATCAAAAGTGGCTTATGATTTTGAATAGGAAAATGACTAAATGAGAGCTAAGTAGGTCGCCAGGAATTTCTAAAAACTGTGTTCAAACCAGCCAAAAGATGTTTATTACTATTGGAAGTGTTTTAACCAGAAAATAACAGAAGTTATACAAGGGAGACAAAATAAAGTTTGTGAGTGTTTTGCTAGGTAAACCAAAATCAACAGCCAGACTCGACAGTATTGAGTGCAGTCTTAAAAATGAGATTTCACTTGATACAGAATGGAGAATATTATGAAACGACTTAAACAGGTGTATAGCAGACAAAAAATAAAAATCATTAACCAATAAACATCAGAATTGAAATCTGAAGTGGTCAAAAGAACATCTAATATGGAATGGTAAAAAGAAACTTTAGCTGTGATTGCAAAATACAGTTTTCTTCTAATGCAAAAGAATCTGTAAGAAGACCAGTTGATGGTAAAATTAATTCCAGATACACCACAATGATGGTAAAATTTGGTAGTGGACATAAAATTTTGTCGGGTTGCATTAAAAATTAGGGTAGAAAGTTGATGGAAACAATCAAAACTATATTAATGATATTATATACATAAATAATTATATCTTATTTTATGCCGGACTATGAAGATGGTGAACTTGTTCAGCATTACTGCACTCCATATCACACATGACGTGTAACAAAAAGGTTTCTTGCGTATGTGGATCACTGGATCACCAACTTTTGGAAGACTGGGTAGCACAAGTCCTGATCTCAGTATAATTGAATCACTGTTGTGGAAGCTGAAGAAACAAGTACACCAACAAAAACTACACAATCTTTCTGCGCTTTGGCGATTACTGTCAAGAAGAATGGTAGAAAATTCTCAAGGAGAAAATATGAATCTTGTTTCATTCAATGCCACATTGGAACTGAATTTTCAAGAAATCTTATTAAAGAAAAATATGTGCCCTCTGGCAGGACTTGAACCTGCATCTCAGTCTGGTAGACAAAAATAAACATAATGTTTTAAATAAATGTAATGTCCACATAAATATGGGTATGGGTATCCACTAAAAATAACATTTAAAATGATACATTTATCGGAACAATAAATAAAAAAAAATCAATTACTTCTTTAGGTATAGGTAAAATGTATAGATTTTTTCAATATATTTGTGAATTTATTGTTTATCTGACCTGTTCTATCACATACTTTATTAAAATTATTAATTGATTGGACAAATATAAAATCTACTAACTTTATCAAGAATAAATTCATACATTTGCTAATAATACTGAAACTGATTTTTGATGGTGCCAACATTTTGACCTCCAGATTTCACTTGGCACCTCAAAAAGCATTCAAAAAAGTTTCACCTGCAAATTCTCAAGAAATTTTTAGGATTTATTAGCAATTTTGTCTTCTGGTGAGAATAATTTTTTGTCTAAATTCATTTCTGTTAATCTCTGATTCTGTAGAAAACTGAAGAAAAAACAAACACCCCTTTCTTCATCTTTGAATATTCCATCTTGATTGATTCATTATTTATTTGCCTTGCATAATTTTGAAACAGATGAATATTCATGAAATGTTGGAATTTCTGTTTCTTCTTCTGCTTCTTCTTCAAAAGATGGCATACATTTAGATTAGCAAGAATGGAGCGGTGGCATAATAAACACAAAATAAAGAAAACAAAGAATGAAGACAAACAAGAGAAATGGAAAGAAAGGTGGGGTGGGGAAGTATGAAGAGAAAAAGGAAAAGGAAATTGTTGAAAATGGATTAAATATAAATCAAATCAAAGGAAATCAGAAACAATTATAATAAGCCGGAAACAAACAAAAATAAACACAACAAATGAATAGCTATTAAAAAAAAAGAAATGAATGCACATGAATGAAAATAAACCTGTTGTGTTGAATAGAATCAAGTAAAAATTAATGGAATAAGTAAAGTAGATTAATTGAATTATTAATTGGTTTAAAAAAAGTTAAAATCTAAATAAATAACAATAAATCAAAGCATATGATATAAACTAATGAACAGGGGAAAATAATGAATAAAGATTTATAATTATACAATAAAAGAACTAATTTTATTTTTTATATCCAATCACAAATAAATTAATTTTGTCTCTGTATTTATAAAGCTTACTAAATCTAACTGGTAGCAAAAATACAATAATTTAGTACTTGAACTTTCTATACTATACAAACAATGAAGATAGTGGATGAAAATGTGATTATGTGAAATCAAACTAGAAATTTCTTATTTTTCATACAAATTTAAAATTAACTGATGAGAGATGCACTAAAACCCGTGCCAGCTATTTATTTCTGCAGAATCTAAAACAGATGAAAAGGAAACATAATAACAATATTGAACAGAGCAAGATTTCTGCTACAAAAAATTACGACTGTCAGAGATGAACAGGAGCTTGCATGCTGTACTCATAAAATCACTGGTTAAGCAATATTGAGTTTTAAAAGGTTAAAAACAAGCAAAATCCCTTTAATCAGGGAGGCATTGTTGTATGTACAATGTGGACCAATCAAAATAAAGCAACTTCTACATGCACACACACACACGGGATTTCCCTATGGTCAATTCAACAGAGAAGTGACCTTGATAATATTTGGTGGGGAGATCATCTCAACATGTATCATTGGGATGTGACTGATAACCTTAGCATGGGTTGACCCAACCTTTATGTGTGAAACTGGTATATAACCTCTTTGGAAGTGACCAAAGGTTCGACTAGTAAAAAGACTTAAGGCATCACAATGAGGTGTGTATTGTTCAAATGCGTTACTCACACCAGATTACACACACTCTTCCAGAAACTGTATCTGAAATCCATTTAGCATAGTTGCAATATCAACTACGGGGAAACTGTGTGGCTGTTAATGAAACGTAAATTTGTCAGAACAGGCATCCACAGGGATTAGTGAGCTACTATCACAGACAGGCAAACTCGAGTCCACTGGACTACACTCTCTGGAATATTGTTGAGAGAAAGATCAGCTAGGAGCTCTATTATAAGAACAACATGTTGAATACCCTTTCTGTAAGCATGATGACCAGCATGAATGATCATGGGCATCACTGACGTCTAGGTTGGTTTTACTGAATAATATTTTTCTGTTTTTTAAAAAAATGGAAAAGTGAGAACATTATTTTTCAATATACTGTTGCTTTTATTGAATTTTTTTTGTTTTCTTTCGATGATATCTTTTTAGAGTTACTTGGTGCCTTATATATAATGGATGTGTACCAAGTAATTAAAAATAAATACATTGATACTTCTGACAGAGAAATGAGAATTTAAAAATGTCTTCCATTTATGGTCCACTAAAATGTGTTCTGAAATAATTTGCATATCCTTTATTTTCCATTTGTAAACGAGTTATTACATGACCTAGATTTCTACCATGAGGGGTGTCTTTAGGCGATTTGCAATAAAAGTTCTAGAATATAATTTTATTGAACACTTTTTAATACAAATGTGCACTGGTCTAACCTTATTATGACCAGAAACTAAGCAATGAAGCAATCACTATATACATAATTTTCTCTATAGGGAAAGAATGCTTAGTATTATAAATAGTATTTGAATAAATAGTTTATTTCTTCATTGTGATTTGAAGAGTGTACAACTGATAATCAGTATTGATTCTTATATCCACACTTGCGAGAATGAGGCACCACATAGCCTCTAACTACTTTGGTTCTTGTTATTACTGGTGGCTCTGTGATAGGATTTTAAATAAGTGCAAAGTTTCTACCCCACAATTTTTTCAATCAATTTGAGGTGTTAACATCTACTAATAAAGCTGAATGTTTTGCTCATAAATTCTCAAAATCTATGCTTGAATCAGCTGGAGTATTCCTGCCTAACTTCCCACTTAAAACTGGATCTCTGTTAACTGATATGCATATAACCCATTCCATGGTTTCTGCCTAGCCATAGTGTATAATTGTTTAGCAACAATATCACCTCAAGGTGGCGTTCTTGATAAGTCCATCAACACTGCATGTAATCAAGATGGTCTGAAATAGTTCGGCAACAATCTAGCATATTGTTTGAAGGGCTTTGACAATATGACTATACACTCGATGTGTGAATATTTAGATGGATGTATTTTTTAAATTTCTCTCAATCTAATTTTAATAGTTTTCTCGCCTTCCAAACTGACTAAGACTTTATCATTTTATCTTTTTTAATTCACAAACTTTCTTTTTTAATTCACAAATTTTCTTTTTTAATTTATTGTCTTTCTTTTTTAATTTAATTATTGTCTTTCTTTTTAATTGTCTCATTTTATTTTTTTGATTCTCTTTATTTATTTATTTTTCTTAATTCTCCAGTTTACATGGTTTTTTACTTTTTCCATTTCCCTTCTTTTCTCAATTCCGTCATTTTCTTTCTATATTTAATTCTCTAATTTTCCTTTTTTTAATTCTTTTATTTTCTCTTTTTTAATTATCTCATTTTCTTTCTTTACTAACTTCTCTCATTTTCTTTTTTTTCATTTTCTTTCTTTTTTCATTTATTTCATTTTTTTCTTTTTTCAATTCTAGCACTTTAATTCTTTTTTTTTTTAATTTTCTCATTATATTTCATTCTTCATTCTCTTTGTATTTAATTTTCTTTGTTTTTATCAATAATTTTTTTTCTTTCTTTTTTCTTTCATTAGTGTTTCTTTCTTTGTTCCCAGCCCTTTATTTTTTATCTCATACATACTCATCTTCACTCTGTCACTCCATTTGTTACATACTTTATCGTAATTGCTTTTCTCTGGCATTTTTTTTTTAGTTTTTGAGTGTTTCTCATTTTTTTCACTCTCTTTTTTAGGTGAATAAATTTTTACTTTTCTTTTTTTAAATTATCTTCAGTCTATCTTTTTCATTTTTCCCCTTCATTTTGTTTCTTAAATTGCTCATAAATTATTAGAGAACCAAGTTTCAATTCCAGTCAGGTTTGTTGTATTAACTTACATGCAAATACATTGGAAAAAAGTATGAATCTGCTTCTTTTACCCCCAGCTATGGGTTAATTAGTAAGACTTGTATCCGTAAATCACTATGTTGTAACCTAAAAGTTTACTGACGTGTTGTGTTGGTATCACATGACTGTACTGTCTTTGGTCTTAGTATATTAATTCAGTTATCCTCAATTCATCCAGTCGTAATTGCTTCTCTCTGGCATTTTTTTTTAGTTTTTGTGTGTTTCTCATTTTTTTCACTCTCTTTTTTAGGTGAATAAATTTTTACTTCCTTTTTTTAATTCATTTGGTTTATTTTCTGTCTTTTCTTTTTTTAAATTATCTTCAGTCTATCTTTTTCATTTTTCCCCTTCATTTTGTTTCTTAAACATTCCTTTATTTCCTTCTTTTTTTTGTTTTTTTCAGTAATTGTTATAATTTACATTTCCTTCTTTTACATTTCTCTCTTGGGTCTATGGACATCAGTTGAAACACTGGTTCTAGTACAGTCACCAAAGTTAAGCAACATTAAGCTTGGTTGGTACCTATGTAGATGATTAACCTCTTAGAAATACTAGGTGCTGGAAGCTTGGGTGTGTAGGTCCTGTAATTAATAATAGCTCATAAATTAGAGAACCAAGTTTCAATTCCAGTCAGGTTTGTTGTATTAACTTACATGCAAATACATTGGAAAAAAGTATGACTCCACTTCTTTTACCCCCAGCTATGGGTTAATTATTAAGACTTGTATCAGTAAATCACTATGTTTTAACCTCGTTGGTTGCATTGTCACCTAAAAGTTTACTGATGTGTTGTGTTGGTATCACATGATTGTACTGTCTTTGGTCTTAGTATATTAATTAAGTTATCCTCAATTCATCCAGTCAAATCTAACCAAACTTCTGTCAGGAGCTTTATATTGTTATTATTGGGGTCAAGTGATCTTTTTTGAAATTGTTGTGGAGTAGTTTTTACACTAAAGGTTATAATCATGCTATGTCAGTTGCTAATCATACCCAAAATGTTAGGAACTTAGTAATCTTCCACTGAAAACTGACTCCTTCGTATTCGGCTAACTGCCGATTAATATCAACTATCTAGTAGTTCTATTGAAATCCAATAGAAGTCTAAAGAAATCCTATGAACTTCCCAAGAACTTCCTGTTAACTCTTGTTAATATAAGAGGGAGAGTCCATTATCTGAGGAATAGGTGTTTCCCCATAACAGAAATATTCCATTCTTCTAGTTTTATTGTTTATCTTGCAATCAGTATTCAAGTGTCAACTTATCTTTCTACATGACAAGCTATTATTCACCTCGCTAAAATTCTTACAGTTCAGTTTTCTGGCTTTAAATAACCTGCAGAAAATTGGTCTATCAATCCTTTCCTTTTTTTCACTTTTACTGCTATCATTCTTTTTATGTTGATTCTTTTTACTCTTTCTTTTTTGTCAGTTTTGTTTTTCAGATTGTCAACTTTGAATTTCCTTTTCTTCATTTGTCTTTTCTGATGTTCATTATTTCTCTTCATTTTTCATTAATTATTTCCTTCAGTTTTTATTTATCCTTCATTGTCAATTATTTTAATTCCTTCTTTCATTTCTCACTTGTTTTTGGCTTGTTTTTTTAAAGTCCTCTTTTATTTTTCTTTCTTTTTTTCTTCTCTCCCTCAACTGATTGTCTTAGCAAGAAGAGAAGTGGGTGAGACCATAATGCCAGTTTAGTAGCACACATAAATTCATGAGATCAGGTCACCAGGGAAAGAGCAGTTTCTATGAAAATATTTGCCCAAATGACAGAGGGAAGCCACATCACATTGGTGATAAAGTGACTGAAGTTGGGATGCCAAGCCAAGATCGATTATATTGCAGATCATCCTTTGGATTTTGTCACCTCAAGGTAAATAGCAGGAGCACCTGACAAGATAAGTCAATAGTACACAGAGCACAAAATGATTGTAGATTTATAAATGTACAAGATGACTTTTAATGAGAAAAACTTTCTGGCTCGACACAGTAACCCAAGCTTCTTAGCAGGAGATGCAGTTATAGACTCAATGTAGTCATTCCACTTCAGATCAGTTGAGAGAGAGTGAAGCCAGAAAGACACAGGGTGTTGCTCTCTAGGTGACCAGCATCATCCATACTGATGGTAGGTAGAAAAGTTTCTTTATAAAGGGCAGCAGTTTCATTTCTGAAGTATTAAAATTTACAATCGCTTTTCTACCCCATTCCATGATATATTGGAGGTTCTTTTCAAGAGAAGCAGCCAGGTTTACGTTGTCAGCCTTGGCAGATTTACTTACAGGAGTAAAAGGTGGTGTCATCTGTATAGATACCTACTTGGGAACTGATTACATCAGGAAGATCATTGATAAAGTTCAGAAAAAGTGGATAGGTCTTCATGTTCATATGAAAGGATCTAGAAGCTTGCCCATTCAAAACAACCTTCATTTCATGATTTGATAAAAACAATTTGATTAAATCAAACAATCATCCAGAAATACCATAGCGTCTTGTGCAAAAGGCCAACATGCCAAACTTTGTCAAATGCTTTCCAGATGTCCAGAGCAACAGCTTGATCTTTGTTGTTTTTATCAAGAGCCTGGTATATACATTCATTGATGGCCATGAGCACATCAGCAGTAGACCTGACAATGTGGAGGTTATATTGTTTGTCAGAAAGTAGGTTATGAGATGTGAGATACTTAACTACTTCAATCTTGATAAGAGCCAAGAAGCCGTAAGCTAATAGGGTGATCATTAGAGGGTTCAAAGGGTTATTAAAAACAGGAATTACTGAAAAAACAGAAAACAAATGAGACTCTGCTGCTAATCTAGTCAGTTAAATGCCATACATGATAAATGCTTTGGGTGATCATGTCTCGAAACAGAAATGACTGACTGGGCAGAAGATTATCCTGCAGTAAGTTACCATTGCTTTCTGCAGTAGACTGTTTGCCAGCCAAGGCTATAGAAACAAATTGTCATATTATTTAACCCATAACTAGAGGGAAGAGATTGATTAATACCTTTTCCAAGGGTATTTGAGCGTAAGTGAATGCAAGGAATTCAGCTGGAGTTTGAACTCAGTTCCTTGATTTGTCATTCCAAGTTGATATTTACTGCACCACGACACATCTAGTACTGCACTTAAATATATGAAGTCTAGGTACGATATAAAAAGGTTCAGCAAAAGAAATACTATGAAAGTATTTATAGAAAAGTCACAAGGAACCTATGATGGTGGGAAAATTTACTGAAGCTGAGATGCTAAGTCATGACTAATACTATTGGAGATTTTTCTTTTGATTTTATCAAGAATCTTTAAATATAAATCAGGGGCACCAGACCCTATGTGGTTGCAATATTCAAAACAGGAATGAATGGTAGACTTAGAAATGTCTAAAAACATTGTCTAGCATGGCATTAATAACCAGCAGTCGTTTCCTCCTTTTCATTTTTATTTAATTATTTAGTTCTCTTTCTTTCTGGAATTTTTAGTCTTCTCCAATTTTTGTCTGTTCAATGAAGAGGCTTCCACAAATCCTGTAACTTAAGTTTTTCACTTTTTTGAAAAGTGATTAGTTAATCTAATCTTCACTGTAATTAATTCTCCTCACAATGTTTTCTTACTGGTATCAAGAAAGAAGATTTAAGGAGGCACGTTGTCATGTTTCAAAATGGTTTATGCTTGCAGTCAGACAGAATACAGAAAGTAAAAGAAAGACATTTCGTAATAATAACTCACACTACCAAATGAGATGTTGTAAATTTAAAAAAAAAATAATAGCAAAAGCAGATATTATAGGCTGAAATTTACAAGCTATTTTTTGCCTTTTTTCAAATAATCACAATGAAAAAATGTTCTGTCAGGCAGGCCCGGTGCCTTGAGCGCCTTTTGGAAACTTAACCCAGATCTCAAGTGGAACTCAAACATACAATCAGTCAGTCAGTGATGTGCCATACGTGATACATGCTTGGGCGATCATGTCTCTTTTGAGACATGACTGACTGGGCAGAAGATTATCCCGCAGTAGGTTGCCATTGCTTTCTGCGGTAGACTGGTTGCCGACCAAGGCTATAGAACCCAATCCGTCCTGTTAATTAACCCATAACTGGAAGGAAGAGATGGATTAATACCTTTCCCAAGGGTATTTGCGCAGAAGTGAATGCAATGAATTCAGCTGGAATTCATACAATACATTGCTAAAAATGCATGAAAAATGGTCAGTTCTTGCTACCATTCCAGTAAGTATCTGACTTCTACTGCTGTTTTATGCCTATACAAGAGCTAGATCAGACCTAAAATGGATTATTGTTGCCATATATGGGCCGGAGCTGCACAGGTTTTATTTTCAAGTTTTAAAAGGGTCCAAAAGTGTCTCCACATTTTTGTGAGTGATAAATTATTTTTCCCCCTACAACTATTTTCTCACAGACAAAATGTCACAAGCTTGTCACTACGCTATTCCTATTTCCATAGGAAGTGCTCAGATGAACTACATTCCTTAATTCCACCAGTTTTCATCTTCATGGCTGAGACTTGCCATACCCTACACATTGTAGCAAACCACTCTCATTCTCTTTGTATTCCATTGATGAGATGTAAGTTCCACTGAAGCAGTTTCTTCCCACAAACTACTGTTTTATGAAAGTGACTCCCAAGAGGATGCTTCCTTGATCACTATAATCTTAGTCTGTCTTAAACAGAGTTAACTGTTATCTTTCACACATATCTGCATAAACTGTACCTCTTAGTTTGTAAACCTCTACCTTGAGTAGCTCCTGGGCTTTGCACAGGGTGAACATCACTGAATAAAAAAAAAAAAGTACACTTTGAAATTTTTGTTAAACTCAGTCCTTTAATACCGGAATTTTAGATTAGATTATCTTTATCTAAACTGCAAAACTGACACAAAACAGCATTCCTGTTTCTATTAACAATTGTATACTTCTAAAATATTTAGGGTATGATGCAAAATTTATCAGTCACATCTAAGTTTATAATAGCATTCAAATAGTAATTCTTCTGCCATAACAGCTTCCATTCTCACTTCAGGATCACGATCACGATTTCTTGAACTCATTCGTTGTAGGAGCATACTGAAGCCATCATAAAAGTGCTGTGTCTTGGGGAAAATTGCCTTAAGGAGCCCAACTTTCCCCAGGCAGGTCTGAGCTTGAGTTTTTCTTCTCCAAGACCTGTTGTGACCCAAAGAACTCAGTATACCCTGCTATTTACCAAAAGCTGGTGGCAGAAGAGATAGATTCATACTTTTCACAGTGGGATTAATACTTAAGGGAATGTAATGAACTTGATTGGAATTTGAACTCACTTCTCTGATTCCTCAGTCTGAGCTGCAATCCATTGCTCCACTGTGTCTTCATATTTCAGTCTCACTTGCACTCTCTTACTCCATATTCTTATTCCATAATCTCACTTATGCGCTCTTAATAGGCTACAGTACTTGTTCAATCTGAGACAGAAAATTTTCTTTTGCATTTTAAAGTTAGTTTGTTTTCTTTCATATGAATAGAGAATAAAAAGAATTATTCAACTGACAAATTCTTCTGCAAGAGGAACCCTATTAGTAATTTAAAAGTTCAAAAGGGAATGAAAAAGTAGGAAGATTTAATTTCATATTTTCATTATTTACAGGTTTTCAGAACAGAAAACGGATTTAATCTGCTGATCACTGCATCTTTTTAGAAAAATGTTTAAAACAAAAAATACTTTTTGTCGAAATTATCCCAAAACTTTTGCAATAAAGAGTCTTCACTCTGCTTATTATTATTAATTTAAATGCAAAGTCAATTCCCATCTCATATCTGCTAAACTCCAGCCCTTTCTACATCACCCTGTGTATCTTTTTTTTTCTCTCCACTTTCGTGACTGTCTTCACTCCTGTGTTCACATCCTTCTCTTGCCCTTTCTCTTTCACCCCCTGCAGCTGGTTCGTCTTTGTCTTCACTCTTTTCCTGCCTAATACTTCAACTCTCATATATAACCCCCTGCAGATCAACACCTTGCTTGGGGTAAAATAATTTTTAAAAAAATAAAAAGAAGGAAATCAGCTTGTGGAATTTTTTGTAGAAAATGGAGAATAAGTGTGTATGTATTTTAAGTTAATTTTATATATCAGTCAATTAATGCAGATAGATATAAGATATGCACAGTATACATATAACATAATATATATACACACATTTACACACAAGTTTCATTCCATATGATGAACAAAATATTCTGAAAACCTTTTTATTAACTTATTTTAATTTTCCTTATGTTTGTATAAGTGATTACTTTCATGGGCATAAAGTGTGTAAAAACTGTCTGAATGTTTTATATATCCAAGCACTTTCAGTTATTCTGTTAGCCATTATGAGGATGTTTTTTTTTAACTGAATGTGCAGATTTTTTTCTATGTATCTCAAGTAATAAGAATGTTTTTGTTTTTTTTTCATTATTATTTTCCAGACAAAGTGTTGTGTCATGTCTCAAAACCGTGTGAAATCCGGTCACCCGGATGTATCAAAGGCAATGTGTCTTTAGCATGGGAGGGTTGTCATTATTACGGACTTCATGCAGTAACACCTACTTCTGCAAGAGACTGTAAATATTGTATATACTTCTTGGTTGTACCACTCTGGTAATATAGTAGTTTATCTACATTTCACTGTGTATCTCTTCATTCCATGATACAACACAAAGTCAACACATTGTGATGATGTTCATAGTTAATTTTACTGAGTCTTATATTTTGTTTTTTATTGTCAAGGCTTCCATTATTTTTTGTATATTCTTACATTTGGATAAGGCTATTGTATCTATATTTTTATGAGTATGTTGCAGATGGAGTTTGGTAGAGTAGCATGTTTATGTAAATGAGTCCGGATTGAGCTATAGTTAGAGAGATGTGATGTGAGTCTTCCACATAAGCCTGTAGTGGTATGTCTAATATAATAATTCATGATATTAGTTCTCTAAAATTTGAAACTTTATTTTTTCTAAAGAGGTCAGCTGATTTAAATTTTTTTATTGTAGATAATTAATAAAATTTTCTTGTTCTGGTTGACTTCATCATATTTCTAAGTGAAAATTCATCCAGCTTATACATATATACAAACACACACACACACACATATATATATATATATAAAAGGATAATTTTATTAAGATACTTGTCTTGATAAATTCTCTCAGAGGACAAAATGTGTCAAGTAAGATAAGTTTTCCTTTTGTTGTTTTTCATATTGTATATATACATATATACTCTATATGAAATCTTTACACACACACACATATATATATATATATATATATATATATATATATATTACATCTTGATCATTACCAAAAACCTGAAACCAGCCACAACCCAGGTTTCATTCATGTAAATGTAATCTTCAGGCTACCGGAATACCAGGTTAAAATATTCTCAGAGCATTTCTACCCCAGATGAGTGCAAGGTGTTAAAAAGCACAGGGGTGTTGGAACCAAACAATATATTGGGGAGTGATTACCTACTGGCTATGATGTTCTAAAAGCCATAAATGCTCTGAGAGAAGGGAGGGGGAAAAATATTGCATGTATTTGGACTGCAATTTTTAATTTATGCATGTTTGATCCAAGGTTCTTTGTAAAAAGAAATTTTATTCAGTCAGTTAAATTGCCATACCTGATACATGCTTTGGGTGATCATGTCTCAAAAGAGACCTGACTGACTGGGCGGAAGATTATCCCACAGTAGGTTGCCATTGCTTTCTGTAGGCTGCCCACCACGGCTATAGAACCCAATCTGTCCTATTATTTAATCCATAACTGGAGGGAGATGGAGTAATACCTTTCAAAGGATATTTGTGTGTAAGTGAATGCAAAGAATTTAAAGGGAATTCAAACTCGGCTTCCCGATTTGTCGTTCCAAGTTGATATCAATTGCACCACAATGCACATCATTTTTTTTATTATTTTGCCTATTTTCAAACTATTCTGGTTTCTTCAAAAAGTTTAAATTTAAAATGTTCAATGTCTGAGCACTTTCAGCTTATAAGCTGTTGCCAAATTTTTTGTTTTCGCACGATGCCATCATTTTTTAATTTTGTGTCTTCCTATATCAGTGTGTTTTATATCGATGAAATGTGTTGTAAGCATTGTGTTCTCAAGCATTTTATATACATGTTGTGTATATCAACAGGCTGGATGAGATTAATTTTGATAACAGAAGCTATAAAAGGTTTGAAAATATATTTTACCATTCATTTTAGGGTCATTTAAATATTAAAACATTTGAATGAGATCATTAAAAAAAAAATATTATGGTATCATTACTTGAGTCTAATATCTATTTAGATAAGAATTAATGTGTGTGGAAAGATGGATTTTACTATCTTGCTTTTTTAAATAGAGTAATTTTGATATTAGAATGTATTAGTTCAAAGAATAATCTTACCATAGTTGGTTCAGTACAGATAAATGGTAATTTTTTAAAAATAATTTCAGATAATGACTCAACATATTGGTGGGCCTGCTTAATTATGCCATGTCACATCAAGATGTGGATGATAATGACTCTCCACAGCTTTCAATATTTTACTATTTATCGTCTCACCTTTTTTTTTTTGTTCTACGACCCTTTCATATACTTGTTAGGTACATTGCTTGCTACTTCCTCCTGCTTCACTTTCTTTCACTATGTCATGTGTGCATTAAGTTTCCTAAGCTCCCTTTCCTCATTATGCATGCCTGATCTTCCACTTTCTGATTATAAGCATCAGTTTCTTTGTTGTTTCCATGTTTTAAACTTCCTCATGTTCACTCTGTGTTATTCTCCTCCACTTCAAGTCTTTTCTTCGTGTGAAAAATTTTCTAGCATTCATTCATAATGACAATATTAGACATTTCCTTGTCAGGAAAACTTTAGCACTCATTGATTGAGCAACCAGTACTGCATTTTGCTGAAATTTGTAAAATCTTTCTCTGAAAATAAATTATCAATCTTTCCAGTATTGATGGGGGTTTCCTTCCAAACATTTGAAATCGTGTGGAATACCAGCATCTTGATTATATTTTTTTCTTTTAAAGTTATGTGATATCCATTTTAGTTGTTGAAATCCTAAAGTGATTTTGTTTGTGCTATTTGGTTCACTTCTTTGTTTGTGATTCTGTAGTGCCTGTCTAAAATCTTTAAATAAGGATGGGTTTCACCAACATCCAAAGCAAGTATTAATCATTATTCTTAGAAAGTGGCTGTATACAGTAAGCAGTTTAGATATTCAACAACAGGTTTGGTGTAATCCATGGCATCCTGTTATAACTCACTATTAGTGGTTATAAAATGTCTTGACTTTCTCAAACAGTCCTCTAAGAAAGCCATGATTGAGTAGTGGGTATAGATAGTGGAGTGGTATCCCGTTGCCTTCTCCATGGTGATTTATTGAGACATCACCTCTAGTTAGCTGGTCGTTGACTCCTTAAGAGTTCTTCTGCCCTTGTAGGTTTAATTTTTATCCGACCAGGTTACTAACATCCTGTTAAATAAAAGAAAAAGAAAAGAAAAAAGTAAAAGAAAATAAAAAAAGGAAAAATAGAACAGGTTAGAATGGGGTGGGTGGGAGATAGAATAAATTTTAAATATGTACTCAAGTTAAAATTACTAGTCATGTAGAGGAAGATAATGTCAGTTCCTCAGAGAAGCTTTTTGTTACCAGTAGACAGAAAAAGCTTGAAATTTCGAGTAGCAGCTGAAATCTGGTTCCATAGAAGGGCGCTGCAGATATCATGGACCAAGCATGCAAGCAATGATAAGGTTTTGGAAAGGATGGAAACAAAGGAAATTAATATTGAACATCAGGAAGAGACAACTAAAGTTCCTGGGACATGCAATAAGGAAGGAGGGCTTGGAGAACCTGAAACTAACAGGCCAGATAAAAGGGAAAAGAGACAGAGGAAAGCAGCAGATAACATATTTGAAGGGCCTGAGCAGGTGGATGACAGAACCAGGGTTGTGTGGTTTTACAGGAGAAAGTGTACTCAGAGCTACCAGGAATAGGGAGATGTGGAAGGCCATGATTGTTTACATGCTGAAAGGACAAGGCACGTAGAAGAAAACTCTAACAAACACTCTATCATAGCAAGTTTGTTATGTACTGAACTTTTTATTTCTTTTGGTTTGGGTCAACCAGTTGTTCTCTGTATGTTTTCTGGTACTCATACTTGTATGTTCAGTGAACTCTTGGGATGTTGATACATCACAGATATCATACTGAACTTGCATATTTTGTTCCTTTTTTTTGTGGGCCTTTCTTTCATAAATCTTTTCTTTCAGTGGTTTCTGTACTTTTTCTGTTCACAATTTTCCCTTTCACCATACTTTTTCTCTCTTTTTTCTTTCCTTCTTTTTCTTAGATACTTTTTCAGCTTGTATTTGTTAATACAACTCGGAAAGATTCAAGTCCAAAAAAATTTTCCACCACTTAATTTTGCATACATTTCCTCAAAACTTGGTAATGGATAGTGATGTGAATCTAAACATTTGTTTAACCCAGTTGAATAATTAGCACAAACCCAAATTTTATTATTTTTTTACATACACTGCTGGTGCTGCTTATTTTAAATGGTCTATTTCTCTCAATTACACCCATTTTTTTTAAAGTTTGTCTAATTCTTCATTGACTTTCTCATATCCTTTAAAATAAGTAGAAAAGTTAATTCCATCATCTGAATTGTATGTTAATTCAGCTATGGCATTTGCTACCATATCATAAGTGAAAGAAATCAAAGAATTTTCTATTTTTTCTTAACTATTTTAATTAACTCTTGTTGTTTCTGGAATTCTAACAACAGTTGTTGTTGCTTTTGGAATATTTTTAATATTTGGGCTAATAGTTCTTTGATATTTTAAGAATATTTGGGTTTTTTGCTTTACACACAGCAAAGAAAAAATTACACAAACATGGTTCTAATTTCTCCTTGTCACTGTTATGTGCACCACAGCAAAAAAGGTATTTTTTAAATAATTGTTTCACCCCAAGCAAAGCAGTACTGCCACTGGTATGCATGGTGTTATAGTGAGAGGTGTGGGAAGAGAAAAAAATGGTACCGGGGATGTTGAAGAAAGGATAAAAGATGGATGGGAGTCAAAGAGATAGAAGATGGAAATTGATGTTGCATTTAAACTCTTGGAGATTGTCGCTATCAGGGAAGTAAGTTCTACAGGTAAGAAGTGTGAAAAAAGAAACTGATAGAGTAGAAGTGAAATTACATTTGCCTGTTTTGATGATAAAAGAGTGGGACCTATTGGCCAATCTAGCAGCACAAGTAAATTCATGTAAGCAAAGTACCAGGGAATGAAGCTCATCAGAGCAGAAGCCATGAAAATATTTATAGGAAAGATAAAGGGAAGCTACATCAAGTCATTGAGAAATTGAGTGAAATATCTGCCAAATTAGGACCATTTACATAGCAGATTTTTCTTTGGATTTTGGCGAGAATCCTGAGATGAACAGCAGGAGCATCCAAACAGATATGACAACAGTATTCAATGCATAGACAAATGGTAGCTTTATAAATGTGCAAGTTGGATTCTGACTTGAAAAACTTCTTGGCTTGATTCAGTGACCCAACGTTTTTAGCAGTAGATGGCTATTGATTTTTTTTTTTAATCATTTCACCCCAAGCAAGGCATTCCACTGCCACTATTGCGCATGGGGCTACATAGGGGAAGGTAAAGAGAAGGAGAGGTTAGATATAGGAAATGTCAGAAGAAAGGTGATAGATGGGTAAGGATACTGAGGATGAGGGTTGGATAGATGGGAAGAGTGTTTGAAAGAATGGGAGCGAGTTCGTGTGTTAGGAGGTGTCTATTGACCTTACATTTAAACTCCTGGAGATTGTAGTTGTCGGGGAAGCAATCATGTGGAAGGGAATTCTGCAGGTAGTCTTTCTACTTGAGATAGGGTGAGAGAATGAGACCAAGCTGATGCAATGTATTCCTTTCAGGGAGACTAGCATGATCTATACTGATGGATAGGAAGAAAGCTTCTCAATGGTGGTTGAAGGAGAGCAGCTTCATTTTGGAAGCATTAAAACTTAAAAGCCATTTCTTACCTTAGTCCATCACAGACTAGGGTTTTTTTCCAAGCGCAGAAGTGAGGTTTGCCTTGTAAGCCCATGCAGATTTCATATTGAGGCAGGACTAGGATAGTGGTGTCATCTGCATAGATGCCTACTTGGGAACTGATTACATCAGGAAGTTCATTGATGAAGAACATAAGTTTTGATTCCTCATCACCACTACTAACAGTTATAATATTATCTCTCGGCTGTCCCAAAGACTCTCTAACAAACACTCTGTCAGAACTCTTTTGGCACTCTGTAACTGAAGTCTATTTGAGTTCTTTATTTAAGATGTCTTGCCAAGTTCATTTGTGTTTTTAGCGGTGGGGGGTATTTACTCTACAATGCATCCATCTTGGCAATTCAGCATTCTTATTTTTATTTCTAATGATATTTTTTATCACTTAATACTTTTATTCCTATTCAGAGGCTACTCACTCCTGTTGAAGGAATCCCTACCAGATTGACAATGTCTTCAGCGGTGTAGCCATCCTCACCATTCTTAGTTAACTGCATGTTGGTGAAACTATTGAAGTCATAGTTTTAGGCTTTTAATTCACAGTTCTGCTTCTGGACTGGTTGCTATCCAAGGCTATAGGACCCAATCTACCATTCTATTTACCCAGGGAGGAAGCAGTATAAATTTATACCTCTGCTAAGGGTATCACACTTCTACCTGGTATTTTGAACAGGAGAAGTTTATTTGTTGTTTCCTGTTTACCATTGGGTTTCTATTTCCTTCTAAAATCTTTCATTCTCTTTCACTCCCATTAGCCCTTTGCATCCTAGTGGCATTAAAACTTTACTTGGGGTGAATTGATTTTAAGAAAAAAGTTAAGGTAATGAACATGACTGGAATTTAAATTTGTCTCTTCAATTTCTCATTCTGAGTTGCTATTCATTATTCCACCATGTTTTTGTATTATACTTTAACAAATAAGTTTACCTCCATTGATATAAAAAAAATTTTCATCAATAACAGTTTTTAAATAGACTGAAGAAAAGTAAAATTATATGTTTCAATATAAAAGTAAAACTATGTTTCCTGAATATGTTTTAATTTACCCAAAAATGTTTAGTTCTTTCTGCTGCTCAAATAAGTACCTGACTCCTTCCACCATGCTCTGTTTTACAAAAGTCAGATAAAAAAAAGTATGTATTTCTTCAATATCATGTCTGAAGCTGACCAATCCTCATTATGCAACCTTTCTAGGTAGAAACCATTTCCTCCAAACAAAAAACTGCAAGATTTCATGACTCCATCATTATTTCCATAGCAAATGTTCAGACAAATTATATTCCTTAGTTCCACCAGTTTTGACCGTTACTGCTAGGACGTACCTTATTACATACACTGGATTCAATTATCTGCATTCTTTTTGCTTTTGATTGATAAGAAGGAATTTAAAATCAGTTTCTTCTCAAGATCCAATACTTTGTGGAAGAGAGGCACCCCTGCTGTTCATGTCAGGGTTCTCAACAGGCTCCAAAGGAGAACCTGTAATGTGATCAGCTCAGACCTGATAGTTCAACTCTAGCCACTTTCTCACCGGTGGGATGTAGCTTCCCTCTATTTCTTCTACAAATATTTTCATGGTTTCTGCCAAACTGAGGTCACTGATGCCCACCTCCACAAGAATTTACTCAAGCAACCACACTGACAGCAAGGTCCCACCATTTTACAGTTAAATCTACCAAATGCAGCTGACAATTCTACTCTAGCAGCTTCTTTTCTTGCACTTTTCACCTATGAAACTCCCATCTGTATTCTTGCTTTCCTGATGGCTACAACCTCCAGGAGTGTAAATGCAATGTCAATTCCTATCTCTTATTCACTTGACTCCAGTCCTTCCCTTGTCCTTTTTACATCACCCCGTGTATCTTGTTCTTTTTCTTTCTCACTCTACCTTCACAACTGTCATCACACCTGTATTACCATCCTTCTCTTGCTCTTTTGCTGACACCCTTTGTAATTGGTTCATTTTTCTCTTTGCTCTTTTCCTGATTAAACTTTTACTCTCTTATGTAGACCCCCTGTGTATCAGTGGCAGTACCGCCTTGCTCGGGGTGAAACAATGAAAAAAAATGCCTGTGTAGGTATTTCTTTGATTGGTACAATCTTAATCTGAGGCCATCACTAACAAATTCATGAGTTCTTTTGTTTATTAGAATAATCAGAGGGAGTTTTCCGAGCTACCATACCTTCTTAATCACATTAGACTCATCTAACTTTTTCCAAATCCTCAGATTAACACTGGTATTATAGCTTCCAACATGAATGCCAAGTAGTATAGCATGTTATTTGCAAATTTCTCGGAGACTGAATTTTGTCATTCTGTTCTTTTTCTCATAGGCAGTGCTGAACTGACTCTACTATACTGTGCAGTTGACAAAATCAAAAACAAACAACACACATGAGCAAAATTAAAAGTATAAGATGGCGACAATATACTCATCGCACCCTGTACTGACAATAGCAACATAAATGTGGAACTTGCTTTGGCCATTGTACACTATGGGGTATCATTCAAACTCCCAGATTATTGGGACCTCGAGATGATGTAATGGTTAGCGAGCTTATCTTTTGTTGTGCAGTAGTTTTTGCACTGAAGGTTATAATTGTGCTATGTTGGTTGCTAATCGACTTAATGCACCCAAACTGTTAGAAACTTGGTAATCTTCCACTAGAAGCTGACTCCTTAGTATTCAGCTAACTGTCAACTAATATCAACTGCCTAGTAGTTCTGTTGAACTTAAGCAGAACTCTAAAGAACTCCTATGAACTTTCCAAGAACTCCTAAGAATTTCTCAAGAACTTTCTGTCAACTCTTATTAATATAGGAGGGAGAGTCCATTATCTGAGGAATAGGTGTGTTTCCCCATAACATTTTTTTAGAATCATTACAACTGTGTAGTGAGTTCAATTTTCACTGGGTGTCCCTTACTTTCGGCTTTGTGCCACATTTAAGCTATGCCTAGAAAATCACCAATCTCCCAGATTATTTTTTGGTGGTGCCATGTGATACATGCACCACAGTTATTGCATGTGAAAGTCTTGGTACACCCATGCATGACCATAGTTCTGCTATATGTCAATAATTCCTAATGGTCTGTTTTGGCACTCCTAGTCATGGTTCTACAGAAGGATGCTGAGGATACCATGGACCAAGCACGTTGAGCAATGACAAGGTGTTGGAGAGGATGTAAACAAGAAAAGAACTTATACTTAGCCTCAGGAAGAAACAGCTGAGATTTGTGGGATGAAGAAGGAGGGTCTGGAGAATCTAATACTCACAGGACCGATAGAGGGAAAGAGAGAGATGAGAGAAAGTAGTGTGAGATATATTTGATGGGCTTGAGCAAATGGATAGCGAAGTAGGATTTTGGAGAGATATCAAGTGGAAAAAATATTAAGAGCAACAAGGGACTGGGGTAAGTGGAAGTCTATGATCGTTTATGTCTTGAAGTGACCCAGCACATAAGGAGGGAGGACTTCATAGCACTTGACAACTTTCTCTCCATAGTAAATTTTGTCTTCACGATTTATCCAACACCGTGGTACTGCTCTCCAGGACTACTTCTTTGGTACGTTACTTACTATTTCTCCCTGGCTCTCTTGCCTTCAGTTTGTTCTGTGAACCTTGTTTGCTTTGGATCCTAGAAATGTCAACTGACACTTTCTGATTTTGACTATATATGTTCTTTTTGTTTCCATTGTCCTTAGAACTTCATGCACACATGTTCAATCCATGGTAATCTCAGTATCCTTCGGTAGAACAATATTTCTGTTGCCTCATGTCTGTTTCTCATCTGTTAGAAAATTCACGACTACAGATGAGGACTAATATTACCTAATCGTTTGGAACTCTGTTCTTTGTAACTAATGAGATATTCTTGTTTCTCATACTTTGCTGAGTTTTTGAAAGTCATCTTTCACAATTCCAGTGCAACTCTTTCCATCCCCAGTTAGACATTTCCCAGATAAAAGATGAAGAACAGATATAAAATGTTCATCAATCAAAAATGTGACACTTTTAATAAGCTTCTTCAAAGAATGAGATGAGGATAAAAAAAAAAGAAATTTTGATATTTTTATTTTTGTGTTGTTTGATACTCATTGGTTAATCATGTTTTACATGCATTCGACTTGTTAAACAAATGTTAGTACAATTCATGGCATTCCAAATTCAAGGAGATAGGGCATGTCTCTTTGAAGTTCTAACAAATTAATGGATAACAGTCCTAACCAAATAACATCAAATATTGCTTTATGTATGGAAGTGTATAATAATTATAGTTTGTTTATGTAGGATTTAGATATTCATATTGTGTTGTAATGGATATAGGAGCAGAATGAAAAATTAAAGTTTGAAATCTAGTTGTATTTGTTTCATTTACTTATGCACAAATGACCCCCGGGAAAGATGTGAATGCATCTTTTCTCCCTCCAGGTATGGGTTGAAAAGCAGGACAGATTGAGTTCGATACCCTTGGTTGGCAAGAAGTCTACTGCAGAAAGAAATGGCAACCTAAAGTTTTCTGTCTAGTCAGTCATGGATCAAATGAGACAATATCGCCAAAACATGTATCAGGTATTGCATATATTGACTGATATATTAAAAGGATTGAATAGCAAGACAGATTGGGTTCTATAGCCTCAGTTGGCAACCAGTCTACTGCAGAAAGAAATAACAATTTACTGCGGAAAAATCTTCTGCCTAGTTAGACATATCTCTTTTGAGACATGGTCGCCCAAGCATATTGTATATATGGCAATGAATTGACTGTATATTAGTAAGTGTGTGTTTGTGTGTGTGTGTGTCTATCTAGTAGACATATTTTGTGGTTTTCTGCATGTTGATTTGAGAATGCTTTTACACACATCCCATTTGTTTTAGATAAACCTGCTTTAGATTCTTTAAGAATAGATTCAATAAATGTTGGTGTTGTAATGTTTTTGATTTATCTATAGTTTGTAATATATTAATTAGTAAAGAATTATATTCTTTTGCAATTAGGGTGGAATTTGTAAAAATCAAAGTTATGGACATTTTTATTCTTGTGTAGTATGAGCAAATTTAAATGGTTGTCTGAACTTAAATCTCTTTTGTGTTCATAGATATAGGCTGAATTGGTGGTGTTTCACAAGTTGAATGAATATGAAACCTGATTAACTAATGAAAAAAAAAAACACAGAATTAAAAATCCCAGAATTTCTCTCTTTATTTGCTCTATATCTCATTCCATGAAGCTTTTAATGTTAGATTGATAAATGTTTGCTGTATGTTTTTATCATTGTTTGATTCAAATTCATATTTGATCTGTATTTGATCCCAGCTAATTTCCCAGATACATGAACTTTTGTACTAACTTGTTTCGTGTGTCTCAAAATTGTTGTTTGCATCTTGCACTGTTCTTCTTGGAGACAAATATACAAGGGTCATATTTGATTTAGTCTGTATGGCAGTGCTGACCTTTGTATGCATCTGTACTTTATAGCTGTCCAAAATCCAGTCTACACATGTCAAAATGTTCAGTTGGCTGTTCTTGCTCCATCAAAACACTACCGACATGTCATGTTCAACATACACAGCATTTCTTCAAAAAACTTTTGCAGTCTCTTTAAGGCCTACAACCTGATTCTACTCAAACAGTCCTTAGAACTGGGGTCATGCAATAGAGATTTACACATGCTTCTTAAGAAGCATGTTTGAGTTTCTATGGCATTACTCCTGCTCTTCAACTACAATGAATCAAATTGCCTTATGTATTATCATCTAAAGCACAAATACAGACAGGGTACTGATATGAGTGTTATTATATTGCAAGATAGCTGAAGACATTAAAAATTTTATCAGAATCCATGCACATGGAATAAGCATTAGTTGTAGGACATGGAATTTATTCTGGTCAGCAAGAGAAACAATCCAAAATGCAAACTAGGAATTAGAGATCCCAAAATCAAACAAATACTAAAGTTTAAATATCTGGGAAGTGTTCCAACATATGATCGATAATGTGGCAACAAAAACCAAAGACACACTGGAATAGTATAAATGATACTTTCCTAAATTTAAGCAAACTATGAAGAAACAGGAAAATTTCATTAGAAACAAAGAAAGTAGTGCTGGACTGCGATGTTATATCAATCCTTTTATAAAGCAATAAATGCTGAACAATCTCCACACAGATACCTTTGTTTTTATAATCATTTCACCCCAAGCAAGGCATTACTGCCACTGGTGCTCATAGGGTTACATAAGAAGAGAATGAAGAAAAAGAGGGTGTCATTGGGTGTTGTAGAATGGGTAATGGAAAAACTGGTGTGAAGAAAACTGTGTAGATTGAAAATAGAGAAAAACAAGATTCAGTGGGTGTCAGGGAAAGGATGGGAGTCAAGGAGATAAGAGGCAGCAAGTGACATTGCATTTAAACTTTGAGATTGTAGCTATCAGGGAAGCAGGTATTTGGAAAGGAGTTCCACAGGTGGGAATTGTGAGAAAAAAAGCTGCTCGAGTAGAAGTTGCTGTTACATTTGATTTTTACTGTAAATGGGTGAAACCCAGTGGCCAGTCTGGGAGCTCAAATAAATTTATGCGGAGTGGGTACCAAGGAGTTAAGCTAGTTAGAGCAGAAATTGTGAAAATATTTGTAGAAGAGACAGAGGGAAGACATCTTGTCAGTGAAGATAAAGAGAAAACTTGAAGCAACAGATATGTGGTTCAACAGAAAGATGTTGAGAATACCATTGATGGAACATATGGGCAATGAGGAAATTTTAAGAAAAATGAAAGCAAAAAGAACACTTACGCATAAAATCAAAAGAGACGGTTGAAATTTCTGGGCCTCATAAAAGAAAAGATTTGAAAACTATAACATTCACAGGGTATATTGACGATAAAATGGACAGAGGAAAACAGCTAGTAGCCTACCTAACAAGCTTCTGTAAATGGATGTCAGAATGGCATGAGATGGATAGGAAAAAGAAAAATATGGCTAACTCTTACAAAGAATAGGAAGCTATGGTGAGCTATGATTGCCCATGTCCAGAAGGAACAAGGCACATATGCGATGATATAAACAGATCTTTCTTGCACATACAGACAAATATACTTTGATATAATTCTCTCTGGTTATCAAACTAATTGAAGAAAGCACCACTGCCTTTGTCAGCAAGAGCCCATAGTAATGCCCCTTAGGTTTCATTCTTTCCCCTCGCCTATCAGTGATGAGACAGGGTTATTCCTAGGTGAGGCAACTCACTTAGACTCTTCTTCCCCATACACTCTTTCTGTTTCACTATTTGTCTCATTGATACGATCAAGGAGTCTGGGGTTTTGAAATCTATTACCAAGTAATTCCATTCTCACATTTAAAAAATTGTAGTTGGTGAGGAGATTTCTCTGAAGATGGTGAAGGGATAAGTGGCTTAAACAAAGCAGTGCAAATCAGTGAAAAGTGGAGTTAGGGTGTAGGCAAGTATAAATGGCACTCTTGAATAGATGCATGAAAGATGACAAGCTCACTCATCTGTTATCTTTTTAATATACTTACTGGGGTTTTCTCCGTGATCTCACATGAAATAGATAAAAACAAAATGGCTGGCTGTTTTTTGTTTTCTATTCATTTTTTTTTCTGCTTTTCATATTTAAGCAAAATATTATTATTATTATCCTCTATTCCTTATTACTTCCTTTCTTTTTTTATTTATTTAGTTTTCAGTTTTCTTTTCCAATAATTTTTATTTATGTTATCCTTATTTATTTTTCCTTTTCTTCTTTTTATTATTCTATCATAACTGACATTCTATTTTTCCTTCTTCCAAGTTATTTTTCCTTCTTCATTTTTTGTATTTATTCTAGTTTCATCCCATTGGTCTTTCTTCTTTTTTTTTTTGCTTTCACTTTTTTTTTTTTTACCTTTTCTTCCTTAATCTTTCCCCAAATGCTCTTTTCTTTCTTTCCTGTTTGTCTTCTTTTTTTTTAACCTTTTTTTAAATACTTTTCTTGTTCTTTCTTTTTTATACATTTTTTAATTTCTTTTGTTTTTAACTAACAATTTTTTTATTATCTTTTTCATCATATTTGGTTTTTTTTTCCTCATCATAGGTGTGAGTTTGCACGAGATACTTTTTTTTTAATCATCTTTATATCATCTCACCCCACGCAAGGCATTCCATTGCCACTATTGCGCATGGGGCTACATAGAGGAAGGTAAAGAGAAGGAATGGTTAGACATAGGGAATGTCAGGAGGAAGGTAACAGATGAGTAAGGATAGCGAGGATGAGGGTTGGGCAGATGGGAAGAGTGTTTGATAGAATGGGAGCAGGTTAGTGTGTTAGGAGGTGTCTATTGACCTTACATTTAAACTCCTGGAGATTGTAGCTATCGGGGAAGCAATCGTTTGGAAGAGAATTCCACAGTCGGGAAGTGCGAGGAAAGAAACTGTTGGAGTAAAAGTTACGGCTGCATTTTATCGGTTTCACTGTAAAAGGGTGGGATCTAGTTGCTAATCTAGTATCTCGTTCAAATTCATATTTATGGGGCACTCGTGATCTAAGTTCATCGGAGCAGAAGCCGTGAAAGTATTTATAGAAGAGACACAGGGAAGTCACGTCACGCCGGTGGGAGAGAGACTGCAGGCGGTCTGCCAAGTCGGTATCTATCATATTACAGACCCTCCTCTGAACCTTATCGAGAAGCCCGAGGAGAACAGCAGGGGCACCCAACCAGATATGGCAGCAGTATTCAATGCACGGGCGGATGGTAGATTTATAAATGTGCAGGATAGATTTAGACGGAAAAAACTTCCGGGCCCTACACAGAGAACCGACTTTCATAGCAGATTGGCAACTAGGTCCCACCCTTTTACAGTGAAACCGATGAAATGTAACCGCAATTTCTACTCCAACAGCTTCTTTTCTCGCACTTCCCACCTGTGGAATTCCCTTCCGCATGCTTGCTTCCCCGACAGCTATAACCTCCAGGAGTTTAAATGTAAGGTCAATAGACACCTCCTAACACACTAACCCTCCCATTCTCTCCAACTCTCCCCCTATGTACATCCTAACTCGTTTATCGCCCTGTGTAACCCTCTGCGCTATAGTGGCAGTGGAATGCCTTGCTTGGGGTGACATGATTAAAAAAATGCTTTCAGCAAAGTTTTTTTTTCCCAAAAATTTATTAGAATGCTAAAGATACTATTGACCAAGTACATGAATTTTTTCATTGATTTTTTTCAGTCAGTTCAAATAACACTAATGTGAAAGACAACTGTCTCCCAATTCTTTTTCCTCTTCATGTGCCATGTCCCTTCAGGACATAGGCAATCATGGACTTACACTTGGCCCTGCCTCTTGTCACTCTCAATATCTTTCCTCTTGGTATCTCTCTCAAACCCCACTCTGTTGACCATTTGCTCAAGCCTATCAAATATACCTTGCACTACTTTTCCCTGTCTCTTTTTTTTCTATCTGTCCTGTGAGTATTAGATTATCCGGGCCTTCCTTCCTCATTACGTATCCCAGGAACCTCAGCTGTCTCTTCCTGATGCTAAGTATGAGTTTTCATCTCATTTACATCCTCACCAACATCTCATCATTACTCATGTACTTGGTTCATAGTATCTTTAGCATTCTTCTGTAGAAACACATTTCTACTGCCTCAAGTCTCTTCTTTATCCTTGAAGAGACTATCTAACATTTGCTGCTATACAGAACGACAGATATTGCATAGCAGTTCAACACTCTTTTCTTTGTTTCCAATGAAATTTTTCTGTCTTCCTGTACTCAATTTAGTTTTTGGAATGTGTCCTTGACCATTTCAACATCGCATTTTCCATCCTCTGTCACAAAGCTTCCTAGGTATTTAAAGTGTTTTACTTGTTTTATTTTAGCTTCTTGAACCTGTAGTTGGCCTTTTGTGTTTTTATTTTAGCTGAAGACCATTTTCTTGAGGGTTATGCTCAGCCCCTTCTTGCTTTTTTAATTTTCTAGAAATGCAGTTAAGCATTCTTATATCAAGGCTTAATCAATCAAGTTTGAGTCTTTGGAAATAGGAGGAAAGCTTCAAATTTCTTGACTAATCCCACTTCACAAAATCTATTAAATGAGCAAACTATTATATAGTTAGACTTTTTCAGTTTTTTCTTCCTGAACTGACATTGAAATGTTGGATAAAAATCTTTCCACGAACAAAAACTGATTTGAAAATTGTAAAATTTAAAAAAGGTATGTTTATATGATTAATGTAAATCATGTTTCTCATGATAATGAAAAAAATTTAATAAGTTTTTCTTATGATGCTGTTTGATCAGCAAAACATGTTCAAAGTTTTTTTCCAAAATTGTCACATATTTATATTTAGAAATAATGTGGAGAGGTTTGTCACTGTTATAAAACTGAACATCATCTTTCCTCTGATTTACAGTCACTTACTGAAAACACTCAAATCTTTGTAGCACACATACAATCCTGGCTTTTAATGGAAGTTTTACATTGTCTCAAAAACCCATAAAAACAGGTTCCAATTTTCACTTAATAAATATTGTTGTTTGGTTGGACATGTCATGTTCTTGCTTACATCGGCACAGCCAGATCGCTAACTAACATGATGAATTTCTTCTTTCTTCACATATATATGTGA